>JAWNPO010000320.1:0-56954 GCA_035047525.1 Drosophila quinaria | reverse complement strand
AATAGGCCATGACTCGCGTCGAGAGCTGCCAGCTCATCTTCATTGACTCGCGATAATGCATCAGGAACAACGTTAAGCTTTCCACTGCGATGCACAATGTCGAACTTGAACCCCTGTAGCTTCAATGCCCAGCGCGCTAACCGAGAATGCAAATCCGTTTGTGACATTAGCCATTTTAGTGATGCGTGATCGGTGATGATAGTGAACTGGTGACCTTCTACATAAGCCCGAAACCTTTTTACGCTTATAATAGCCGCTAGACATTCTTGCTCGGTCACTGAGTAATTTTTTTGAGCTTTGTTCAACTTTTTGGAAACAAAAGCTATGGGATATTCATCTCCATCCTCAGTTTTCTGAACTAATACGCCTCCAACTCCGGTTTTGCTCGCATCACAATGGATGTAAAATGGTTTAGTGAAATCTGGACTGCGAAGCACAGGAGCGGAACAGAGCATGGTTTTGAGAGTCTCAAATGCCTGCTGCCCTTCTGGGGTCATTTTAAATCTTTGCTTAGGCTTTAACAAATCTGTCAGTGGAGCTGAAATCGATGCATAATTGTTTATAAATTTTCGGTACCAGCCAGTCATGCCCAGAAAACTCCTAAGAGCTTTCAGAGTACGAGGAATTGGAAAATCTACCATAGCTGCGATTTTCTCCGGATCTGTACGCACAACTCCTCCTCCGACTATATGACCAAGATACTTTACCGAACGCATGCAAAATTTACTCTTTTCGATGTTGAGAGTTAAGCCAGCCTTTCGTATATGACCCGCAACAACTCTTAAAACTTCCAAATGTGAATCAAAACTATCCGACACAACCAACAAGTCGTCGAGATAAACAAAAACTTCATTTCTCAACGCTGCCGGGATTACTTTATCCATTAAGCGCGTCATTGTCTGAGAAGCATTTGTAAGCCCAAAAGGCATTACGCGATACTGATATAATGGCTTGCCTGGAATCGTAAATGCGGTTTTGTCTCTAGAAGCAGGATCCACAGGAATCTGCCAATATGCATCCTTTAA
Source organism: Drosophila quinaria (assembly GCA_035047525.1). Taxonomy (NCBI): domain Eukaryota; kingdom Metazoa; phylum Arthropoda; class Insecta; order Diptera; family Drosophilidae; genus Drosophila; species Drosophila quinaria. The sequence goes on along the minus strand of JAWNPO010000320.1, from coordinate 55,929 downwards.
ATCCAGGCTAGAAATATAAACTGCCTTGGGCAACCTACTCAGAATGCCATCGATCTGTGGTAACGGATACGCATCCTTTCGCGTCACCGCGTTTACCTTTCTGCTATCCAGGCAGAGTCGTACTTTGCCTGGTTTCTGAACCAATACCACTGGCGATGACCACGCACTGTCAGATTCCTCTATAACTCCCATCTTCAACATTCTATCCACTTCAGCATACAACAGTTTTTCCACGGCCGGTGATACAGGAAAGTGTCTTTGTTTTACTGGCTTTGCTTCACCCACGTCGATGCTATGCGATAAAAGAGTCGTTTTCCCCAAGCTAGAAATAGCAAACGATGGAAAGGAATTAATGACTGCTTGCAGTTTTAATTTCTGACCTGACGAAAGATCATGCGAATTCGACGATAATTCGGAAACTTGAAAAACAGGTGGCAACAACTCAAACGCCTTCCAAAAATCAATACCAAGGTATAAATCTTGACTCAGCGAAGGTATTATATGTAGTTCAAGCTCCTTAGTAGTTGATTTGTATCTTACTGGGACTTTAATCCGACCTAATATCTCCTGTTTCTTTCCATCGGCTGTACTCGCACTCCCCAATACTCTTTTGAAAGGCAATCTACTCCTAAAAACTTGCTCCGCCAAACTACCTCCTATACAACTTATAGCTGCTCCCGTATCCAATAATCCTAAGACTAATTGATCAAATACAAATACTTCAGCATACGGCCGACTATCTTGCTTTTTATATCTGATTGCATTTATGGCTTTCGCTGTTCGCCAATATGATTTAAGCCGCCTAGTGTTCCTAGACGTCGAACGTGAAGACGATAAAGACTTATTAATACTTATGCTACTAACTAAATTGCTATTAACTAAAGTATTTAGCTTCTGAGTCCAAAGTTTAACTTCAGAAACGACTGCTGGTATATTTGTGGCTTTATTTGTGTGAAATTCTGAACCTATTCTGTGTTCGTCGGCTTTGGGCGTAGCGCACACGATGGCTGACGAGGCAGTGTGCTCCCCTTGCCGTTTTTTTGACATTTTGTGCAGGAGGGCTTATAGATATTTCTTGCGCCACAGCCATAACAAAAAATCTTGCGCTTTTCCTCACAATCTTGATAACGATGCCCCTCTTTGCGACAATTCCAACAAACTAACGCCATTGCTCCTATTTCTGCCTCATCCTCTACTTCAGAAAATTCAGCAGCATCCTCTGCATCTTCTAGGATTTCGGCCACTTGTTTTCGAAAGGGCACTGCTCGTTGATATCCATGCTCTTTTCGAACAGTGTTCAGAAACTCTTCTCTCTTTCTACACACTTCTCTCAAACGGCCAACTGAATCGATCTGTAAATTAAGAATTTCATGTCGTATTTCTGGCCTAAGATTTCGCCTCAAGATATCGACAACAGTTTCTTCAGTTAATGGCTGTTCTAATTTGTCCATCAGCTGGACAATGGCATCATAGAAGGAGTCAAAATCCTCTTTGTCTCGCTGTTTACGATCCCTTATTGTTTCCCTAATGTCAACATCTGTACGAGTATCGCGAAACTGTTTGCGCAAAGCGATACAAAGCAGATTCCAACGGATTTCCCCAGACGCTTTGTGGAAACGCCAGTAGAATTCTCGCGCTTTTCCATCAAACAATAAACTGGCGTTGCTGCAAAGCAACGAAAAGTTTCCATCAAGTGTTTGATGTGTTAAAGCTTCGACTCGATATATGAAATTATCCACACTGAGACCATCTGCACTGCCACTGAATCGAATTTTCCAACTATTAAGGATTTGGCCGACCTTGTCAGGTCTATGCTGCAGATCTTGGCTCAAAGTACTTCTCGAGCTTGAACGAGTTGGATAAGCTGAGGCTACGTGCTGCTCTTCAATCGTCACCCTTTGCTCAAAATGCGGCTGCGGTTGAGCTGACGTAGTTTGAGCCTGAATTAATGGTTGAATCTTGGCAGTTATGTTTGCTTCGATTATTTGGGCCATCTGTTCCGACAACCGAGCGATGATGTCATTTTGCATTGACTGAACAGCTTGGGAGACTGCTGTTTGTATGCTTAGTTCACTGGTCGCCGAATCGGACCTGATAGGTGAATTTTGCATTTGAGCTTGTTGCCTAGTATTTGCCGCAACGCTATCTTTCGGCAACACTTTTTCAAAACAGACTGTTTTGCACCTCGGACAAGTTGCCTTGGTTTTCGCATAAGTCGCTATACATGCTCTATGAAAATCGTGTCCACATTTGGTTTTAAATACCGTTGAGCTTGAGATTTCCAGCTGACATAGTGAGCAAACCAATGCATTTTGATCTGCTGAATCTCTTTCCTCTCCTGGATTACCCATTTTGTTTTCTAGCCAACAGATTAAAAGAAACAATAACCAGACTCCTCAAATCACAATTTCAGCTAAAACAGCTGATTTTTCAAGGTCAGATATGCCCTCTCTCACAACCACTGAGAGATGTATTCTAATTAAATGCCTAAACAAAAACCAAAAGCCAAAACAAACAAATAAAAGTAAGATAACCAAGCTCTAATAAAAACGAATAGACGATAAAATCAAATCATAAAAAAATTGATTTCCCACATGACCCATGCGCCTTGTAATGCTCTTATCTGTTCCAACGATCATGTGTGCAATAAGGTACCGATAGAATGGTAAAGAGAAACAAAAGAACTAGAAAGATTGCGAATTGCTTAAACAAGCAGATTCGCTCTGAGTGGACACCTGCTATCGCTGCTCTCTTGTTATTTCTTTTGTTGTTATTTGCAAGCGAACGCCTCACACTCAGATTCGTAAGTCGTGGCCAAAGGCGATTATGAACTCAACCTTTTGTTCTCCTATGCGACTTACAAAACTTCTCTTCCTGTAGTTTTAAGAGAATAACTCAGTGTCTAAAGCTACCGTGGCTAGTCGCTCTCTTACTTTGAAGTATGCGTTCTATGTATCCAAACGATTGCTTTTTGACAGCTGATTGTTAATTCGATGAAGCTATGAGATACACTTTGAGAAGCATTAGCCGTGGTCAGATGACGAGTTACTCATAACTTAGTCTTCTGCTAATCCTATGCGTCTAAAGCTGCCAATCATTGTAACTCAGGAAATTATAGAAATAGAAAGGATTGTGATCTGATGGATGCCTGCGTCAGCTGTGGTCAGTGTCAATCTTGTTCGAAAGTTTGAGACTGCTATCCGATGCATTTGACGACGACTCCTAGAGACCATAGATTTATTTAGTTTTAGTATTGCGCAGCAATTATTGTGGTGATTGTCCAGTCAAAGAAATGATGACCTTGTAACTGTAGCTGACTACAAAATGACAACAACACTTTGCTATGCAATCACTAAAATGAAATTGAAACATTGAATGAGAGAAAAAGCAAGTCCGTAACCAAAATGTGGATGAGTCACACTAACAAGAGTGTGGCCTCACGTTTGGGCGCCATTATAAATAATAATAATAATCTCATCATAACTGTAACGGGTTACAGTATGTCTACAGGCGTGGTGTTGAACAAGACCGAGAGCGCACGCTGATGATCCGGCTCTGGCTCGTCGGCAAGTGGTGTGGTGGTCTTGCTCTCGTGCCTTGGGTGCCTTTTGGGGGAATTATTTATAAAAAAATGCGTGCAGGGACAAGCGTAACAACCGGACGAGAGACATATTAATTACGGAGGACAGATGACGATAGCATGCACCCACATTCTCACACTGGAATTTGTATGATCCTCTGATGAACTTGAGGTATCATTCGCCCACCCTACCAATACCATTCAGCGCCGGAGAAAGTAGCATTTCCATTGAATGGCCCTATAATAGATAAGATTCCTTACGAGGGCATTGAGTCAGTGGGAAATCAACAAAACAGAATTTAGAACATTATAAAATATTTATTTACTAAACAGAATAAAATCTCCTAACACCACAAAATTCATTCCTTTTCTTCAACAGCTTAGAAAACAGAACTGATTATTATAAGTTATAAGCGAATATACAAAATAGAAGATATAAATATAATTAGTATAAATGCGTAAAATAAATTTAAAAACTATAATCTAGATAATTTTAAAATTAACATGTTCCTCTATTAACCCAAATTTGAGGGTGGGAACAGTTTTATGCACGCGCAGCACTGATGCTCGCTTCTAATGATTTCGAGTGAAATCTCTTGAGTGAAAAAAACTGGACTTTAAGGTTCGTTTGAGTGACAATTGAGTGAATTGGTAACTCGATAAAAATAACTTTTTTTTTCTCTTTTTGGTTGTACTTTCGGCAGTTTTTCTATACCAAATATATTAATTTATGATTGCTCACTTACAGTTTTTTTTTTTTTGTCCATCGATGAAAAGCGCTTTCCATTGAAGGCCGCAACGAAACTTTATGCTAGATGTTGAGATTAAAACAAAAGTAAAAAATATATTTGGTTTCACGCAACAAAAAACAAACAAAAAATTATCTTGCACAATTTGGTTATCATTTCACTCGAGCGACATGCCCAACGATACCCTATCTTTCACTTGAGCGTAATGGAGAGTCTTGCCTAATTCGCTATCTCCCGTTTCTATCGCTCTTTGCTTCTTCATCAAATTCTTTTCACGAGGGCTTTACCAACGGGACTTGCATTATGGCATATTTTAAGCCATTTAATTCTTATGACACTTCACTTATAATTTAACCAATAAATAATTGCCTAACCACCTTACTAACCTTACTCTACCACTTATTTGGCTCATGCCACTTTAATTTCAACTTAAAAAAAAATCGTAGCTGGGTAGTCTCTTCAGCTTCCTCCTTTGCCACTTAGGCCTTTATTTCAGCACATAAAAAAAAATGTATTTCCAGGCCTCGTTGGCCGATTCAGGTCGAGAATGTCCGATATTAACAAAAAAAAAGAAACCGGGTAAAATGCCGCTAGCCCGACGCGCCGCCACCGCTGCTAGGCTCACGATCTTAGACTGATCGCTCTAGTTTTCTCATTTGCCTCTCCACTATGCCTAAGCTTGAGTGAAACTCGCCTTTCGAATGAGTGCTTTTTCTTTGCTCTCCCAAAACTTAATGCTTTTTGTTCCTTTTTGTTACTTATTTGCGCATAGATAATTTTCCCTGTTTAAAGGCGAAAAAAACTTGGCTTATTGTAAGTGAATTTTTTTCTCTGAATATTCGGCGATCCGTTTTGGCGGGATCAGCGGGCCATCTCCATCTTGGCTCTTCCTTCCCTCTTTGAGTAGGTTTTTCGGTGGTGGGTTATACAGCAAAAAAAAATGGCAATTTAAAATTGCAATTAGGTGCCAGACCTGATCGCAAAAAAAAAGAAAACGAATTCCCAACTTAAAAACTGAAAATTTCCCTGGCTTCCAGTTAAACAATAACTCACCCTCCTTCGGATGTTGCACCCGATAAATAAATAAATGTAATAGAAGCACACACGAATTTTACGCTCTGTATTTATTTGAAAAATTTCTTTTATTTTACTTGACAATTTTAATTAACGAGTTTGAAAAATACTTCTTCACTGATCGATGCTTAGAAAGTAAAAGAAAGAGCTCTCTCCTAAGCCCATCCGAGGAAACCTTTTAGCAGAGAAAATTTAGACTTCGCCATCTTAACGGCCAATGACATTAGAGGCTGTAATAAAACGGCTCAATCACTCTCTCTCAAACTAACTCATTTTGCTGCATAAAACACGACCCATAGATGGCGCTATAAATTGTTTGATTACAATCTGGGCTGCAAGCGCGCTACATATATGATAGATGATATAATCATCTGACCTTGACCAAATTTGTTCAGAATGTAAAAGACCGTCCCAAACATAAAATCTGTGAGTTTGGATGAGATATCTAAAGAAACAAAAAAGTTCTTCATACTAAAGGTTATTTTGCATCCGAATTTTCCTAAAGCAGCTGTCTTAAATAGTAATTCGACTTTCACAAAATTTATTCAGAATGTCTAAAACAAATAACCTGTAAGTTTGGTTGATATATCTTAACAAATAATAAAGTTTTCCTTACTAAGCAATTCCACTAACTTTGACCCCAAAGTTGACCCACCTACAGGTGAAATTTCACAACTTACACACAAAACAATTTATATGTGTCGATGCACCCATGATCGATCCCAAAACCTAAAACTTAAATAAAAATACCATAAATTTATTTATCGTTTATAATTTAATGGTACGAGGGCTGCTATATATATTTCTGGCCTAATAATGAAAATGCGAATATTTATCATCAAAAATTGTTTTATTGTTTTTCAAAGTATTCTCCAGCCTGATTTATACACTTTTGCATGCGCTCAAACCAATTGTCGAAGCACTTTTTCCACTCCGATTGAGACACCTCCAAAACATGGTTTTTGAACGCTTCAACAGCATCTTCTGGGCACGAAAATCGTTGACCACGCATTTTTTTCTTGATGTGCGGGAATAAAAAGAAGTCATTGGGTGCCAAGTCAGGGCTGTACGGCGGATGACCCATCAATTCGACGTTTTTGCCGGTCAATAAGGCGCTGGTTTGAGCCGATGTGTGAGAGCTCGCGTTGTCATGGTGAAGAATGATTCGTCTTCTCTTGTTTGTTTTTCGAATTTCTCCGAAGACTTCAGGCAAACAAATTGTGGTGTACCACTCAGAATTGACCGTCCTTCGTTGCTCAAGCGGAACAGTCGCCACATGACCAGTTTTGCCGAAGAAACAGGCGACCATTTGCTTCGAAGTGCTTCTTCCACGAACAACTTTCGTTGGATTTGGCTCGTCTTCGAAGACCCACACGGTCGAGTGTTGTTTTGTTTCGGGCTCATACGCATAGATCCAAGATTCGTCACCTGTGACGATCTTATGAACATCTTTTGAAGCACCGCGATCGTATTTTTTCAACATTTCTTTGCACCAATCGACACGAGCCTTTTTTTGAGCGATTGTCAAATTGTGCGGGATCCAACGACAACAAACCTTTTTTACGGTCAGGTGTTTATCGAATGTATGCTGGTGGGAGAAATGCCCAAGGATGCCTCTATCTCCCGGTATGTCACATGACGATCTTGCATTATTAGTTCACGCACGGCATCAATGTTCTCTGGCACAACGGACGTTTTTTGACGACCTTCACGGAATTCGTCGTTGAGCGAACTGCGACCACGATTAAATTCGTTATACCAGTTTTTCACGGTGCTATAGGATGGTGCTTGATCGCCATACAAAGACTTAAGTTCATCGATGCACTCTTGTCTGGATAATCCACGTCGAAAGTTGTGAAAAATGATCGCACGAAAATGCTCACGTGTCAATTCCATTTTTTTATCGGAATTGAATTGTTCAAAGCTCTGTAAGTTCAACAATTCACGATTAAATGACAACACGTTCTGAGTGATGTTATGCTAAAAAATGTCAACCTTTCCAATGGAAATATCAGATTGCACCTGGCAACACTTATTGTTGCCTAGGCCAGAAATATATATAGCAGCCTACGTATTATTATAACAATTCATAATTTTTATTATATCTATTATTACTGTATGTTGTACATTGTATTACATTGAAATTATTATTATTATTTTTTTACATTAATATCAAAAACTAAAACAGCTAAGTCGCCAGATAGACATATTTTCAGATTCATCTCCTCGGTGGAATCGTCTTGGCTCTTTTGCGATGCTTGAGGGCCAGTGCATGTTTTAATTCAGCAGTGTCGTTCATCAGACGCTCTAAAAAGTATAAAATAAATCAATTTTGGTTGAACTATTTATTAAAAATTACTTTCGCCACTTACTGTGCTCATTCCAAATATCTTGTGATTATTATTATTAGAATTATTGTTATTATTATAATTATTATTATGATTATTGTTGTTATTAGGAGTATGATTATAATAATTATTTATTTATTATTATTTATTATTATTATTATTATTATTGTTTATTATTATTATTATCTTTATTATTTTTGTGTTTATTATTCTTATTATTATTTATTATTATCTTTGTTATTTTTCCTATTTAAAAAAAATGTATGGTATTAAATGTTGCCTGTTGTTGGGCTGGAAGGGGATATGAGGTTGGGAATGGAGTTGGGGATGTGATTGGGACAGAGACTGAGGCTGGAAAGGGATCACCTTTTTTCTATATTAACTTATTATGATTATCTTGCATCTTTTTAATATTTATGTTTATATTATTTAGTGTTTTGATTATTTGTTTTATGTTTTTTTGTTTTAGTTGAAGCTGGTGCTCCGTTTTTTTGGGTTTTAACAGCTTCTTGTTTTTTGCCTGTTGTTGCTTTTGTTCTTGTTGTTTCTGTGGTTGCTGTTGTTTTTGTTGTTGTAGTAGTGGTAGTCTTGGTTATGGCGCTGTTGCTGTCTTTGTTGTTGGTGTAGAAGTTGTTGTTGATCCTCAGAAAGCTGCTGTTGCATATTATTGCAACTATTAAGTTGCCGTTGGTGTTGTTGTTGAAGGTGCTGTTGTGGAACTCCATATGGAGCCCCCCACATCGGCATCCACTGTTGCGGCTTTTGATGTTGTGGCATTGGCCACTGCGAAAAATGGTTTTGATTCATTTTTTTTTCTCAACAGTATGTATGTTATTTGGTTGCGCCGTTAAATGAAATTAGCGATGGGATGGGTGTCGATATGGTGATATCGATATCATACTCTTGCAGAGAAATAATAATGGTATTCCGGAAACAATTTTAGATTTGATTTAAATATTTTTACAAATCCAAATTTGTTCCCGGAATACCAATAATACTTATGCAAACGAAAAACGATACTTAAGTTATCGCATTAATCTTGCCATTTAAAAATAATAGGAATTGAATTGCATTATTATATTTTTAATATTAAAATTAATTTACATTATAATTATTATTATTTATCAAAAATGTTCTGGCAGCCCCAAACATTAATGACAGCCTAATATAAGTAAATTAAATGTAATATTCAAAATATAGTAATGCAATTCAATTCGTATTATTTTTAAATGGAAAGATTGAATGTGATTCCTTAAGTATCATTTTTGTTTGCATAAGTATAAATTTTTTGTTAGAATATATTATCGATATCATCATATATCGATAGAAATCCGATCGCAATAACCGCACAAAAACGTACATATGTATGTGAACTTAAATAAAAAAAAATGAGTCCCCACAATTATTAGCAGTGCTCAATGCCACAACCCCAATGGCAGCCATAACAACAACAAAAACAACCGTGGATGCCAGTGTGTTGGCTCTATATGAACTTCAACAACGAAACCTCAACAACAGCCACAATCCTTCTATAAAAACAACAGCACCATCAAAAACTACTACAACAACTGCAACAGCACCTGTCGCGGGACACATTAGAATCGATAAGTAGCATGGTTAGAATGTATATCGATAGTTGCTGTAAGCATGAGAGAGTTTTGAGATTGGAATAGCCAGCTGCGCTGGTCACATTGTTTTTATGCATTTAAGCAATTGTATTGGAATTTTGAGTGCCTTTTGTTAAAACCGCGGGACGGGAAGCAGTCACTGCGGTAAGAATTAAGTTATATTCTTAAGATTATACTAAGTTGTATTTTCTACAGAATAAAATCCTCGTCATATACATTGGAAAACAACATCGCTTCTTTGTGTATCGACTGGGCGATACTATCTGCCTTGAGGATTCCAAGCAACTTCCCTACGTGAACGACAGGCGCTTTTCTTTTATTCGCAGACCACATTGCGCGGCGTTTCGCTTATTCGCCGCCATTGTGAATTTGGAGTCTGCAAGGGCCACTTGCGCTGGAGATTGATGTGGTGCAGTGAGTGAAACTGCAGTGTGTGTGTGCTGATACTGATCACCACGCAACACAGGCCAAGGGCTTCCACCCCAGCTAGAGAGTGTCAGATCCCTGGATTGAAAGTTGACGATGGCAACCCAACATTCACCCAGAAGAAGCTCACGACTGAACCAGACGACGAATGCAGGAGCCGCCATGGTGACGACGGCATCTACAGTGAGCATTGCGTCAAGTCAGCCGCAACTGCAACACAGAGCCAGCACAGTGGTTGGCAATTTGAGTGTGCAGGCTGCAGCTACGAGTGCCACCGCGAATTCGGTGATGCAAAGGGAGTGCGCACAGACCAGCAGCCAGGCTGGAGAAGCGCAAAACAGTGATACCCAGGTCGCGAGCCTGATGCAGAGGATCGCCATCTTGGAGGAGAGCTTGCGGCGTGCAACGGCAGATCGGGTACATGTGAGTACAGCAAGTGATCCCGTTGTAACCAGCAATATTGGAGTGAGCAGTGCAACAAGCACGCTGCCGCCATATTTGAGTGGAAATGCACCGCCGCTGTTGAGTGCAAATCAGCCGCTGCAAATTATGGCGCCAACGAGTGGAAATGCACCGCTATCTTTGAGTGAAAACTTGCCGCCGCAAAGCAACGGAATCGTGCCGACATATTTGAGTGGAAATCTGCAAACTCAAATCAACGGAATCGCGTCGACATATTTGTGTGGAAATGTACCGCCTCAAATAAACGGAATTATGTCGACATCTTCGAGTGGAACTTTGCCGCCATATTTGTGTGCGACGTCTGCTCACATTAATGCAGTGCCGCCAGCATCAAACTGCTATGTGACTATGAGCCACGCAAGGCCATACGGCATGGAGCAAGCAGCTATTGGATGCGTGTCAGCACACACGCCATCGACTTTAGCCTGCGGATCCACGACGTCGACGATGAGGACGACACGCAAATTACCGGATCTTCCTGAATTCGGAGGAATGCCAGAGGACTGGCCCATATTCTTCCATGCATACACGGAAACAACTGCAGTATATGGCTGCACGGATCTGGAGAACAACCTACGATTACTGAAGGCATTGAAGAGTGAAGCACGTGACACCGTCAAGTCCCTGCTCATCCACCCAAGCAACGTGAACGCTGTGATCGAGCAACTACGCTTCAGATATGGGCGGCCAGAGCAGCTCATACGAAGTCAGCTTCAAAGCGTACGTGAGGTGCAACAGATACAGGAGCACCAGTTGATGAAGATCGTTCCGTTTGCTACACGTGTGAGTAATCTCACAGCCTTTCTTCAGTCAGTCCCCAACGGAGAGCAGCATCTGGGAAACCCTACCCTGATTGAGGAATTGGTCACGAAACTGCCAACCGACAGAAGATTGGAATGGGCCAGATTTGCTGCAACATTGCATACTTACCCGACGATTGTACACTTCAGCAGGTGGCTGAGTGAACTAGCAAACGTTGTTTGCACAATTTCTGATGTCGAGGTAAAGGAACCAAAACGTCGGATGCTGCATGTGAGCAATGACCGACAAGACGGGAATAGGAACACACAGTGCCCAATGTGCCACGGGCAACATGGAGTTCAACATTGTAAGGATTTCAAACGAGCTTCACCACAGACGAGGTGGAGATTCGTGAAGGAACATCGACTGTGCTTCTCGTGCCTACGAGGCGGTCACATGGCCAGGTCATGTCGTGACGACAGTGAATGCCAAGTGAATGGATGCCGTGGAAGACATCACCGCCTGCTGCACGAAGATTTGAATACCTCTAGGAGATCACCGCAGCCAGCAGCTGATCGCGCTAGAGAAGCTCAACGGACGCCGCCGCCAGCGGATCTGAATGGGAATACGGGTCGAAGGACGCCACTAATGGCAATCCAAGCGGCACCGGAAAGGAATCTGAGTTGCGTCGACCCACATGGAACACGTCTATGTTTCGCATATTGCCCGTCACGTTGTTTGGTGCGGGAAATAAGCGGCTGGACACGTACGCACTCTTCGATGAAGGATCGTCCGTGACCATGATAGATGACGAACTCAGACGAGAGCTAAACCTGAAGGGTGAGCGACGACAGCTAAACATCAATTGGTTTGGTGGGAAATCGGCCAGAGAACCTACCACCGTGGTTAACCTGCAAATTTGTGGAGCAGGGAAACGCCAACGCCATGAACTAAGGAACGTGAATTCGGTTCGAAGCTTGAGTCTGCCGATGCAAAGCTTGCGTCGAGATGATGTTCAAGGAACCATGGATAATGCGCATCTGCCAATGAAGCCGTACAGCAACGTGGTACCAAAGCTTCTGATTGGATTGGATCACGCGCATCTAGGATTACCGATGCAAACTAGACGGTTTGCCGAGAAAGGACCATATGCAGCCGCCACCAAGCTTGGATGGGTGGTCTTTGGTCCCTCTAGCAGTCACTCGGATATGCCACCACCAATGTCATGCCATCTAGCAGTGTCTATGGAAGATGCTGTGCATAAAATGGTAAGCGACTACTTCGAGATAGAGAACTTTGGAGTGAAGCCTGCGCCGCCGGTTGCAGCCAGCGCCGACGCCAGGGCCCAGAAGATGCTCGAAGACACCACGGTAAGAGTGGGACAACGCTTTCAGACTGGACTGCTATGGAGAAGTGATAAGATTGTGCTGCCAAGAAGCTATGAGATGGCGCGCAAGAGACTTATCAATATGGAAAGGAAAATGAAACGAGATGTACAATTCGCACAGGCCTATATGCGGATCATGAACGACTATGTGAGCAAAGGATACGCCCGACGCTTGGAACGCCACGAGATCGACGTGGAAAATAACGACAAGCTCTGGTACCTGCCGCACTTTGGAGTAGTGAACCCAAACAAACCAGGGAAACTTCGTTTGGTGTTCGACGCGGCAGCCAAAGTGGGCGACACTTCGCTAAATTCTGTTCTGGAGAAGGGGCCACAACACTACAAGCCGCTGCCAGCCGTGCTCTTCCACTTCAGGGAAGGCGCCGTTGGAGTATGCGGAGACATCAAGGAGATGTTTCACCAGGTGTTGATACAGCCACAGGACAGATGTGCCCAGCGGTTTCTATGGAGAGACGGCAATGATGAACGCGATCCAGATGTGTATGAGATGCTCGTGATGACGTTTGGCGCAGCTTGTTCGCCAAGTGCGGCTCATTATGTGAAAACCATAAATGCGCTAGAACATCAACACACGGATCCACGTGTAGTCAAAGCCATTACCGAGTACCACTACGTGGATGATTATGTGGACAGTTTCCCGACGGAAACGGAGGCCATCGCTGTATCAACACGGGTGAGAGAAATACACGCTAATGCTGGGTTCGATTTGTGCCGATTTGCTTCCAGCTCGCCATCTGTGACCGACGCATTGAGCCAATATGGAGCAGCTAAGAACGTTGGATGGTGCGACGCTGAAGAGAAGATACTTGGAATGTACTGGCAGCCAGCCACAGACGACTTCAAATTCAATGTGAAGTTTCATAAAGTCCCGGTCAAAGTGTTGAGCGGAGAACGAATCCCTACCAAGAGGGAGTTCCTGAGCCTAATAATGTCAACATTTGATCCGTTGGGATTTCTATGCAGTTTTATGATTACCGCCAAACTACTACTGAGAGAGATTTGGCGACGACAAGTAAAGTGGGACGAGCCACTATCGGATGGAATTAGCAGCGCCTTCGAGAAATGGCGCAAGGAGATAGTCAACGTGGAGAAATTTCGATGTCCACGCTATTACTTTGGCCCAGGAGTAATTGGAGATACGCAGCTACACGTATTTGTAGATGCAAGTCGATCTGCGTTTGCCGCAGTGGCCTACTGGAGGGTCACTAGCGAGGATGACGTACGAGTATGTTTCGTGTGTGCCAAAACGAAATGTGCTCCAATGAAAACGATGTCAATACCACGACTGGAGCTGCAAGCCGCCGTTTTGGGAGCGAGGTTGATGACCACTGTGAAGCAGGAACACAGCATCGCTATCAGCGATATCGTGCTCTGGACAGATTCGAAGACAGTGCTGAACTGGATAAGCAGCACACACCGCCGATATAAACAATTTGTCGGCAATCGTGTGGCAGAGATTCTGGAGTCCACGGATATTGCGCAGTGGCGATGGGTCCCAACCGCCGATAACGCAGCAGATGACGCAACGAGGCCGCAATCCAATGTGGATTTGAGCCCAGGGTCCCGATGGTTGAACGGGCCCACATACTTGCGAGAGGCAGCCAACTGTTGGCCGCAGCCAGCGGCACAAGATGAGATGCCAAGTGAGTTTGCGCTGGTAGCTGCAAACGACTTTTTTATATCATTTCAGACATTCTCGAGCTACAACCGGTTGTTGAGAACCACTGCCTGGGTACAGAGATTCATTCGACGGTGCCGTGGACAGTGGGAGCAGCTCGAACGTTACGGCCTCACAGCGGCCGAGTGTGAGGACGCGGAGTACTTGCTGATACGACGGTCACAATGTGAAGCATTCCCGGACGAAATGCGAGCCGCCTATCGCAAGGAGACAGTCGCTGGACGAAGCGACATACTAGGATTGGCGCCCTATCTGGATGAATATGGAATCTTGCGTGCTTATGGTAGAGTGGACGCAGCTCTATGTATGCCATACAGCGCAAGAAGGCCGGTCATTCTGTCACACCGGCATCCACTCACCGAGCTAATAGTGGCACACTACCACGGGAAGATGAAGCATCAAAATCTGGATGCAACAATAAGCGAGATTCGCACCAAGTTTTGGGTGACGAATCTGCGACGTCTTCTCCAGAAGATTATCTACGCATGCGCTACATGCAAGTTACAACGAGCGCAGCCAGCGCCACCTATGATGGGTCCCCTGCCGGAGGACCGCCTGGAAGCCAATGGTTGGCCATTTAAATATACTGGACTGGACTACTTTGGACCACTGCTTGTCACGGCCGGTCGCCGTAAGGAGAAGCGGTGGGTCGCCTTGTTCACATGCCTGACAACAAGAGCGATTCATTTGGAGCTGGCATACGATTTGTCAACCGATTCGTGCATCATTGCCATGAGGAACTTTCTATGTCGTCGCGGGCCAGTGGCTAGACTGCGCAGCGACAATGGAAAGAACTTCGTGGGAGCCGATCGTGAGGCAAAGAGATTCACTGACGTATTCGAGCCAGAGAAGATTCAAGATGAGCTGTCAACCAAGGGGATCGAATGGATCTTCAACTGCCCAGCCAATCCGTCAGAAGGAGGAGTCTGGGAGAGAATGGTGCAGTGTGTGAAACGAGTTCTGCGACACACACTAAAGGAGATTGCACCCAAGGAGCACGTTCTTCAGAGTTTCCTGATAGAAGCAGAGAATGTTGTGAATTCTCGTCCGCTTACCCACTTGCCGGTCGCAGTGGATCAGGAAGCTCCTCTGACACCGAACGATTTGCTCAAAGGAGTAGCTAATCTGCCTGATGTACATGGAATCGATGGACAGCCTGAGAAATGCACTACGAGGAAGCAGTGGCGCATAGCGCGCCTTATGAGAGACCGATTCTGGAAGAGATGGGTGCACGAGTATTTGCCTACGCTTGTGCGCCGAGAGAAGTGGTGCCGGAGCACCGAACCAATGCGCACCGGAGATGTGGTGTTCATATGCGATCCAGCCATGCCACGCAGGGAGTGGCGAAAGGGCATCGTGGAAGAAGTTTATGCTGGAGTCGATGGAGTACCCAGACGTGCAAGTGTGCGCGTTGCTGATTGTGATCGAGCCCGAGTCATAATGCGCCCCGTCTCCAAATTGGCAATTTTGGATGTGAGTGAAGCAGCTTCTTCACGGGGGAGGGGATGTCGCGGGACACATTAGAATCGATAAGTAGCATGGTTAGAATGTATATCGATAGTTGCTGTAAGCATGAGAGAGTTTTGAGATTGGAATAGCCAGCTGCGCTGGTCACATTGTTTTTATGCATTTAAGCAATTGTATTGGAATTTTGAGTGCCTTTTGTTAAAACCGCGGGACGGGAAGCAGTCACTGCGGTAAGAATTAAGTTATATTCTTAAGATTATACTAAGTTGTATTTTCTACAGAATAAAATCCTCGTCATATACATTGGAAAACAACATCGCTTCTTTGTGTATCGACTGGGCGATACTATCTGCCTTGAGGATTCCAAGCAACTTCCCTACGTGAACGACAAGCACCCTCAACAAAAGCAACAGTAGCAGCCAAAGGAGCATTTACAAATACAGTAAAAAAAAAAACCAAAAAAGCAGCAGCAAAAATAAAATAAATTAAAAATGTAAACATACAAAAAATACAAAAAATAAATAAAAATTAAATAATATAAAAAAAAACCAGGGACCGCAAATAATGATTATTTTTATTTTTTAACTAAAAAAATCACACACTTCTAGTGGACCTAGAAAAAAATGGTTTACACCAAAATCTTTATTTTTTCTTAATCTCTGCGTTTCCGTCATGATTTTTAAATTTATGATTTTTACGTTTTTCTTCAATGATAATAATTATTTTTGAGTAATTTTATAAAACTTAAGCCGTAATCATTATTTTTGATAAAAAAAAATAAAACTCAAGAATAATGATTATTTATGATTTTTACTTTTTTCTTCACTGATAATAATTATTTTTGAGTAATTTTTTAAAACTAAGACCGTAATTATTATTTTTGATCTAAAAAAAATAAAACTCAAGAATAATGATTATTTATGATTTTTATTTTTTTCGCTCAAAATAAAACTCAACAGTAATTTACGGCTTCTGGGTTAAATATTTTGCCAATATTATTTTTTATTCTTATAAATGGAACCTTAAGCTACCTCCCAGCATAATTTTTTTTTTTCTAAAATTTTTTTTAAAAAAAATTAAATTATTTATTTATTATATATTTCAACTGATTTTTATTTTTTTCGCTCAAAATAAAACTCAACATTTATTTGCTTTTCTTTAAATTTTTTTTTTATTTTAAGCTTTTGTCTCAGGTTTTGTGACACGTTTAATTATTATTTAATTTTACGAAAAGTAATTTCGCCAATGACTCGTCACCGAGGTTGCACCTTTGATCCGTGAGCATCATTTTGAGGGCCGAAAACGATCTTTCAACACTCACTTGTGTTGCAGGAACCGAATGTACCACTTTGGCCAGTTGGTATAAAGTTGGGTATAGAAATCGCTTTTCCTCCCAATACTCCATAATATTGGAGGTCAAGCAAATTGGCTTTGGGCTATAGCCGTCAATTTCTGCATATGCCTTCTTCATTTCATCAGTTGGCCCGCCATCTTCAGTTTCATCATCTGAAGTAACCTCAATGGTCTGCAAGAACTCATTTAACAGCGAGCAGGTGTTTGAGTTTTGCGAATGCAATGCATTCTCTGCCACGAAGGAAGTTGATGCGATATCTTTTCTAGAGCAAGGCTGTGCTATTGGACTAGTCTGAAATGTATATATCAATATGTTATATGTTATATATTAATGACATAAATACTAACGGGTTCTTTCAACTGAAAAAGTTGTAAAAAAAGCTTCTTAAGTTGGGCTCTGGCAAGCATTAGGTTGATTGGGTTCTGCAGCAACACTCGTCTTATCCGCGGGTCCAAATATATGCTGCAAATGATTGCATCGCACACCAATAGGCTCTCTTCCCTTACACTGATGCACTGGCTCAAAGCTTGGCTCTCTGTGGTATTTGCTGCTGAAACGGTAAGCTCCATCCATAATATATAGAAGTCACCCATGAACAACTGAGTGCTTTGCAGCTTTTCTGTGGCGAGGTACGCCGGTTCCAGAGTATTAACAAGCCTTTTTAAATCACCCCACTCTGATGAAGTCAATTTCATTGAACTTTTAAGACGCCGCGGCGCGCCGTTCGCAAAACTCCTCAAATTGTTGCAGCTTGCTTAACATGGTGTATGTTGAGTTCCAAAGTGTCGCAACATCTAGCACTGGTTGTGGCAATGACTCCTCCGTTAACAAATACCTACACCCCATTTAATATCGGGATTGTATAATAAAATTTAATGCTATTATTAAAACCATATTTAAATTTAAAAAAAATAGCCGCAAATTAAAAAAAAAAAAAATTTAGATAAATATAATTTACTAATATTTCCATATTTAATTTGAACAAAAATATATTTTAAATTAAAATGTGACGCTAACTGCATCATTCTTATAATAAAATCTATGTAAAGTATACAAGCATCAAATATTAATTTATTCATATTAAAAAACTAGTTTGTTATGTTTTTGAAAAAATAAATATAAGTATGGAAATATTGAAAGAAAATGTTAAATCTTAGAGGAATATAGCCGACTTTGTACCAATATTTAACATAAGAATCCAATGAAAATACCTGTACGCCGGCGTTCTTAAAAGCTTCACAATTCGTCGTGCTTTTTCGATGAAATCAACGGATTCGAGGCGTTGTAAAAAATCCTTAACAGCTAGTTGAAGGGTATGTGCTGCACATTTTATAGAGCTAATTGAGTGAATTTTTAAATTCTTTAGCAGCTCTTCATCGTCCAAATCGCCTTCGTCATCCCCATCTGCATCGCAACTACTTAGCAGTTCCACTGCCTTGACCATGTTTCGACCATTATCTGTCGTGATGGTATAAATTTGTTCCTTTGTAATGCTGAAATCAGCCAATATGGTCTTTATTTCGTTGCAAAGATTTTGGGATGTGTGCGCTGTTCTCAATTCGATCATGCCCAACGTTTTTACGCATATTACACCGCGATCGATGAATTGCACATTAACACCAAGAATACCGCGATTGCATCTTGTGGCCATGTCCATTTTAGTGCGTTCCACACTTTCGCATTTTATTTGCCTGTGTTTCTCGTCGACTATACTCATAACATTTCTGGATGTTACAGTGGGCATAACCAAGCCACTAAATATTTGAGCTGTTAATGTTTTAAAGCCTTTTGAGTCCAGTACAGCCAACGGAACTTTTGCGGCGGTCACCAGATCAATACAGGCATTCTTGACTTCGTCTTGGCCCATTACAACAGAAAACTTCTTTTTTTTTTCAGGCACTTCAGTTTCTTTGGTCTCTGCCACTTCGCTTAACTCGGTTTTGTGCTTCTCTTCTAAGTGCCGCTTCAGATTGCACAAATAGTTGCCACTGAAAGTAACTTTGCAAATTTTACACTCCGAAACATTACTTTCCACGTGGAATGTAAAAAAATTGCGCAGAACAAAATTAATCTTGCGTCCCATCTTGATAAGCGATTAAGAATGATCACCAAAAACATGGTGTCAATGCTTAAACTATTGCAACATAAGATAAGCACTTCTTAAAAGAGATTAACAAAAATGCATGAGCGTAGTCAAGCGCAGTCGAACTACGGATCTCTTCGTAATACCCCCTCTGTTGCGACTATGAGTAGTTTTCCTTATCTCTTACTTGTTACTAACACATAATTGCAATTGCAATTGCTGTTGTCGATAGGATGCTGTTATTTGTAATGACGTATTTTCAATTACTTTAAATATATACATATACAATAATAAATGCATAAAACGCAATTAAATGTTGAGTTTTATTTTGAGCGAAAAAAATAAAAATCAGTTGAAATATATAATAAATAAATAATTTAATTTTTTTTAAAAAAATTTTAGAAAAAAAAAAATTATGCTGGGAGGTAGCTTAAGGTTCCATTTATAAGAATAAACAATAATATTGGCAAAATATTTAACCCAGAAGCCGTAAATTACTGTTGAGTTTTATTTTGAGCGAAAAAATAAAAATCATAAATCACTGCGGACGGCAGTCCGCGCTAGTGACGAAAGCAGCACAAAGGGTGCGAAGGCGACTAGCATATATACACAGGAAGAATGGAAAATTTGCTATGACTGTCCGATCGGGTCGAGTTATGTACCGATCGAAAGGTATCAATTTTACTTACAAATGTGCTTACTAAGACTTTTGGAAACTTACCTGGTTCGTGAGATAAACAGGTGTTAGTGGGAGGGGAAAATTTTAAATTATTGGAGCAAATGGGGTCGTTGGAGCCTTTTCGATTTTTATTTTAATTTTTTACTATTCTTATCAAAAATACGCGTCGAATGACACCTTGATCAACAAAATCCGATCACTGGTTCAGAAGATAATTAATTTTGAAATTTTTGGTGCCCTTCTCAAAACGAGATGAAAAGTCAGTCTGTTTGTTTGTTTGTTTGTTTGTTTGTTTGTTTGTTAGTATCAAAGCGTTGATTTAGCTTAAAAGTTTGAATGAGGACTTGTTCCCGATCAAAAATCTAGAAACGTTTGTTCTACGACTTTTTCGAAAAAAAGCTAGTTTAGCGGGAAATCGCTAAAAACCGCTAAAATTAAAACCCCCTATAGCATCCAAACGATATGAGCTACAGACGTGATCTATATATCGTTGGAAAGGTATTTTGAAGGGCTTTTAGGCAGACCTTTAAACTTTTTTTCTAAAGTGCATAGGTAAAAAGCAACAGGTTAAATAAGATATTTTGTCCCACATTTTGGCGGTTTTTGAGAAAACGACGCTAACGATTTTTTTTAGCTTTCAATATGTTGTAGTGTATAAAATTTCGCGTTTTTTGATATATGATAGAAAACATTTTACCGATGGGTTTGGAAGATATTACTTATTAACTGAATATACTTTTTACCTTTACACTACTGCATGTACTAGTACATATGCAGTATGTACATGTGCATGTAAATCGCCAAAAACCACAGCTTCCAAACAATAGAAGCTACAGATTTGATCTATATATCGTTAGAAAGGTGTTTTGAAGGGCTTTAAGCCTAGTTGTAAACTTTTTTGCTTAAAAGCACAGGTAAAAAGCTTCAGGTGAAAGAAGGTTTTTTTTCCCACATTTCGGCGATTTAAGAAAAATCTACGTTTCAAATGACTTTTAAATATGTTATTTGTTGTAGACAATTCAATTTCACGTTTTTGACATATAACACATAGCCGTCAAATTTCGTTTGGGCAAGATATTACCTGTTAACTGAATATACCTTTTACCTTTACACTTCTGCATGTACATATGCAGTAGCATGCATACAGCAGCAGCAAAGTGTCATAGCAGCCAGAGTTTGAGAGTGCTACTAGCTTTTGCGCTTGGCATGTGTGTTTGTAAAGGGAACCAGTGTTGCCAGACAGTTTGTTTCAGCTTGTACAAAAAATAAACAAAGTTGATAAAGATATACTGTCCAAAAAAAAAATTCAATTTCAAAATTTCTGATGTCTTATTCAAAAATTTCTGATATCTTATAAAAAAAACCTCTTTACGAGGTAAAAGTCTAGTGACGAAAACAGTTATATGCCCCAAAATTTCTGATATCCAATTTTGTGACGAATAACATTAAGTTTGACATATAAATTATTTTAAAAAAAATTTTTGCATTCGGCACTGCGCAAAACATTGAGTTTTATTTGGTATGAAGAATTGAGACATTTTGGCGCAATGTGCCGAGTGCCAAAATTTTTTTTAAAATAATTTATATGTCAAACTTAATGTTATTCGTCACAAAATTGGATATCAGAAATTTTGGGGCATATAACTGTTTTCGTCACTAGACTTTTACCTCGTAAAGAGGTTTTTTTATAAGATAATCATTATTCTTGAGTTTTATTTTTTTTGATCAAAAATAATAATTACGGTCTAAGTTTTAAAAAATTACTCAAAAATAATTATTATCAGTGAAGAAAAAAGTAAAAATCATAAATAATCATTATTTTTGAGTTTTATTTTTTTTTTATCAAAAATAATGATTACGGCTTAAGTTTTATAAAATTACTCAAAAATAATTATTATCACTAAACAAAATTGTTAAAAATTAAAATATAATCATTACTAAGTAATTTTTATTATATAACTTATAATGATTACGGTCCCTGAAAAAAACTCAAATATGGAATTTTTATTCTTACTAAAGGTAACTTTGCATCCGATTTCCCCTATTACAGCTATATGATATAGTAACCCGACCTTAACCAAATTTAGCCAGAATGTTAGAGACAGTCCCAAACATACAATCTGTAAGTTTGGTTGAGATATCTTAAGACACAAAAAAGTTTTTCATACTAAAGGTTATTTTGCATCCAATTGTTCCTATGGCAGCTATATGATATAGTCATCCGACTTTAACCAAATTCGGTCAGAATGTAAAGGACAGTCCCAAACATACAACTCGTGAGTTTGGTTAAGATATCTTAAGAAACAAAAAAGTTTTTATTACTAAGCAATTCTGTGACCTTTCACCTAGATTTTGAATTAAAATAAAATGCATTAAAATAAAATAATAAACAACATTTTTGTGTGCATAATTTTGTGTGCTGATTTGGCACAATTTTCCAGTGGCCTACAGCAAGGAAAATTCAGAGCAAAAATTCCCACCCCTGAAGAAGCTATACAACATTTCGATACGCTTTCAGGGGTGGCGGCCTGAAACCTTAGGGGAAGCTTCCGCCAAATTTTCCGCCAGCGGATACCGAATTACCCCGGCCACGCTAATGTAAAAGCGAATTAGAACTTTACATAAAGTGGCTGCACAGATCTCCTGAACGTTCAGCTGGTATTCTTTATGTTTTTCGCAACAAAAGAGCCACTGGGAGACTTTTAGAACAAGGGTCCGAGGCTCGAATCTCACGTTGGACATATGTTTTTTTTTTTCGTTTTATGATTTCTAAAAATTTTAATTGCATTTTTATTAATGTTCTATGTTTAAATCAATTCAATGTTAATATTTGTTTTATTTTTTGTTATAATATATCTTAAATACTTGTTGCGACTTGTATTATTTTATTTTTTACTTTGTTTGCTTTTGCATAGTAAGTACGGGCCGAACAATGCAAGGCCGAATATGTTTGAGTGTTTGACTGCGCCCGCGTACGACTTGGCCGCACAACGCTCAAACGAAAAAAGATGAATTGAATGAGTGGGAATGCGTGAGAATAAGAGTTTGCGTTTTGAGTGCAGTCGAATGCCACGCCGGATTGTTGTTGCTTTGTTTTCGTGCATTAGAAAATAGAAGAATGGAAAAAACCAAAGTCAATGTAATTTGATTTTATTTAGCTTATTACAATATACATATAAGTAGTTAATGTAGTTTTATGTTTAACCTATATTTGAATTTAAAAACATTATTTTATTTATGTTGTCTGGATTTGTGGCTATTAGACAACGCTTTTCTGTTATTAAATTTCTAGCGTTTGAAAATGTTCGCTCCGAAGCCGCACTGCTCGCTGGAATACAGAATATTTTGCATGATATTTTGTGCAAAAGAGGAAAAAAGTGCTGGTGCATATTCCACCAAGCCAAAGCATCAAAATTTGCAGTGTATGTGACGTTTATATTTGAATACCCTGCAATTTCCTGCTCAACTTGATCTTTATTTGTGTCAGCTTGGTGGACATCTATAAACTCTGCGAATTCATCATTAGCTGAAAGGGTTTCTGCGGTGTTACAAACAGCGTCTTTAACAAATTTTTGCATACAATTTTTGCACTCATTTATTACAGATTCCCTTTCAGAGGGTGAAAATTGAATGAGTTTATTAGTGGGTGGGAATAGAAATATGGCTATGTTATGAAATATAGTCAAATTTGGAATTATTGTAGCTAATATTTCTGATTGTAGTGCGAGCTTTAGCGATTCATTGCATTCAGACAGACATGATTTCTTTAATTTATTTATATTCGGCAAAACTAAATGAATAGTCGGACGCTTGCTCGCTTCAAGTTTTTTTAACACATTTTGAAAAACTTCTAATAAGCGGACAATGGAACCTAAATGATTTATATTGATGCCTTCAATTCTGGATGTTTGGTTTTTATCTTTGAGCATAGTGGTTAAATCAATCCAATTAATTTCTACTGATTTCAGCAAATAGTACACTAGTATTCCAACGAGTGAGCAAAAGCTTTTTAAGGAAAATCCTAAAGAAGAATTCAGTCCTGACTTTTTAAAATATTTAACAAGCTTGGTACATATGGTGACGATAATCCCCATTTTTGGAACAGCATCGATAGCATTTCAAACAGCGTTGTTAATCAGATGGTTGATACAATGGATTTTCTCAAAGTCGGTAAAGGGTTTGACCATATTGGACCCACGATCTGTTACGATGATGGGACTGTCCTCTTCAAGATTACATCCGAAGTTCTGCAATATGTCATCTATTTTTGCCTGAATATTTATGCCTGGTTATAGGAAATAGCAATAAATTCTAATTGTATATTTGTAGATAAGAATAACAAACCTTTGCAGGACTTTTTTTCCATGGATTTCATGGCCATTAAACGTTCAACCAGAACTCCTTCCTTTATGTAGTGCACAGTACAGGACAAATACGACGACTTCAAAAAATTATCTGTCCAAATGTCACTTGTGATGGCATATCCGAAGGATTTATATTTTTGAATTTCAGCTTTTATTGGGCCAAAATGTGACTCATAAATGGTGGTTATGTTAAGCGAAACTGTGGTTGGATGCGGTAATAATTTATCAACATCGACATTGGCACCAAACTTTGCTCCAACATTGATTAAAAATGAAGCAAACTTTTTAAAGCCGGAGTCGTCGATAATCTTGAATGGACGACAGTTCTTAGTGACCCATTCGGTAACAACAGCTAAACCCTCCTGTTTTGTTGCTAAATTGACATGAATAGGGGCTTTGCGAAACTTAGTGGCATTCGCTAAATAACATTTGTGCTTCACTAGGTTAGATGTACTTCCTGCAAACTTAAAAACAGTAAAACACATCTTACAAGCTACAAGCTCAGCCAACTCCTCTCCATTTTCGTTTTTAATTTTTAAGAAAAATTGCCACACTTTGCTTCGGCCTCTCTTTTCAATTAAGGTATACATTCCACTTTGCACCCACTGCGCTTTTCAAAACCTATATATTTTAAGCATATTAAATTAAATCTGAAAAAAAATCACACAGAAAACACTTATAGACAGGTCACAAATACACAGTTATTATTCTAAGCTAAAACATAACAAACAAAACAAGTTATAAACCAAAATACATATATTATATACATAAAAACAACAACAATAAAAAAAAAACATAAACAAAAACAACATACAATCTCGTCCGCATTTTTTTCCCCGTCCATTTTTGCTGACCGCGTGCTTCCCTCAACTCAAACGAAATGAAAGCACAATACTACAACTCGAGTAATTCGCGTGTCTTCGGCTTTGCCAAATTGTTCATTCCGTTTTACGCTTTATTCATTCTCACTCATTTTTACTGAGTGCAGTATGCAACGAGGCAACACGCACTCTTGTTGATGCTCAATCGTGTCGTTGTGTGCCTCGAACCCACTCAACTCAATTCAATTCGAGTCCATTCAATTTGGCCTACGTTGTGAGTGAAGCCATGCAGACCTCTATTTTATATACATTCATCACAATTTTTCTAAACGTTTATACATTGGTTGCAGCGTGCATGCGATAGCGCCACCTATCGCACAGCTTGCAATACAATTGTATTGCATTTACCATGCCTTGAGCTTTTTTCCAACTGGATTATAGCAAAAGCACTCAAGGATAGAGCTTTCAGAAAAGCTCCTTGCCAAACAACACTGAGTTGCCTATCAATAGCCAAATTTATTGTGCACTCGGTAAAATACCTGACTTACAACTAGTTAATATTTTTAGCTACTACTCGCAAATTAATCAGTAAGGCGTGTCGCTCGCCAATATTTTCATTAAAACTAATAATAATTTTTAATAAATTAAAATACCTGACTTACAACTAGCTAATATTTTTAATTAACTACTAACGAATTAATCAGTAAGGCGTATCGTTCGCCAATATTTCTAAAAAAAATATTAATAATCATTCTTATTATTAATTTTTAGCCAGTAAGGCGTGCCGTCGCCATATAGCTTTTATAACTTACATTTATTAGTAATTTTAACTAGTCATTTCCTAGGTTTTATTAATTATCATTAATTTTTAAAATAATTTGTATATATTGATTTAACTTTAAGGATTTTTCTTATATTTTTGGCAATATTTTAATTGCTTATACATTTGTCATACCCTGCGCTTTCATATTTAAAGTGCAGCATACTTTTGAGCTGCACAAACAAAACAGGCAAAACCAGCGACGAAGCGCTGTGATTGGTCAGCTGCGGCCAGCGGCCATCATTGCCTTTACTCCTCACAGCTCCTCACGAACCAACAGTGTAGCATAGTTTTGGGCTGTCTTCAATAAACAGCTCAAATCAACTAAAATAGAATAAGCAAACATAATTCTTAAGCCACTAACTAAATTTAATACGTTTTAGCAAGTCATTAATTTAAATAATCTCATTAAAATTCTACATACTTTTAGTATAAATACTTACTTTTTATAACTTTCATTTAAAAATAACATGCTTTCCAAAATGTCTGTAATGACAAACAACAACAATTCCGAGTCCGATTCGTCGTCATCGTCGATAATGCCAGCCCTGCAATTGTCAGGATCGACTGATGGCAGCCAGTTGGCAACCAATACTGCTGCAAGCGTATTGCCGGTGTCTGAGCCAATGCCTCGCTCTACAGCACACTGCGGCACACTCCCCAAGTTCAGGGCCAATCTCGCCGTAAAAGCGCGAGAAAATCGGCCAGACTTCTTTCGGCCAATTCACGATTTGCACAATTACATGTAAATCGTTTAAATTCAAAACTCAATCAAAACTGGAAAAATTTCCTAGAAAATATTAAACTATTGTCTGACTCTGATTGCTTGAAAAATTTATTATATAATCATTCGCCAGCCATCACTGATTTTGTCATCAGACTGGGCGGTCGAGATACCATCCGTATTTTGCCCAGAACTTCTGACGTTTATCGTCATGTCATAAATGTCCTCAAATTAGACAATACATTACGATACAACACATACCAGTTGCGTGAGGATCGATCATTTCGGGTCATTGTGCGTGGAACTCACTCTTCCACGCCGCCACAATATTTTCGCTATGAACTTTCCGAACTGGGTTATACAGTCCGTAACGTATTTAACCCAACCTATAAGAATCGCAATGGCAATGGTACCTATAACCCAAACTTGTTCTTTGCTGAACTGGCTCCTCAGCCAGCAGCAAAGAGTAAATCAATTTTCCAAATCAATACGCTCTGTAAATTTGTTGTTAAATTTGAGTGGCCAAAACGCAACAAAAATTACTTGCCACAGTGTGTACGCTGCCAGCGTTACAACTGCCAGATATTGCCAGCATACGCCTCGTTGCGTTAAGTGCGGCAATGAGCATCTTTCGAAGTCCTGCACCAAGCCCAAGTCGGCGCCTCCACGTTGTGCCAATTGTGGCCAGGCTCACACAGGAAATTTCAAAGGGTGTATTTATTACACCAATTTACTTATTAAATCAAAACTGGCGACTAATAAAATCGACACATTGGGCCAAAATAGGCCATCCAAAAGTTCTCAGCCTCAGCCTCACCAGCAGAGCAGACAGCGACAGGAGCAGAAGAATAACACTTTATCACAACCTGCTCCAAAGCAGAATACTAATACAAAGCGCAATAAACGCAAATCAAATCGTAAACAGAGGAAGGGGCAGGCGGAACAGCAACAGATACAATATGAAGCTGTTTCTGCTGCTAATAATGCAGCCTCCTCCTCTGCTCACTTGCCGCAACAAAAACAAATGCAGCAACAAAAAAGGCAAAAGAAGCCAAAAAAAAATGCTCCTGCTTCGAGCGAGTCCACAATGGATCCTCGCTCGAGGTTGGAACATGTCAATAAGCTCCAGCAAGAGCAGCAAAAACGCCAGCTCTTACAGCCAGGCGTGCCTCTCAATCGAGAGGAAATTGTAATTTTACAACAGCAAAAGCTGGAATCACTCGGCCATAACGTTGCTCGTCCACAGCAACAACAACAACAGCAACATTTTGCAACAACAACAAGAACAACAACATAAATCAATCAACTGGCGAAAATTACCACATTGCTCTGCTCACTGAGCTGCTCTTAAAGTAGCAGGCCAGTTCAGAAGAAATGATGGGCCAAATAGCAATTATGCAGCAACAAATTGCTGGAATCGACTTCATTAAGTCATTAATTTTGCCCCATATATTTAAAAAAAACAAGTGGGAAAGCCTATAGTCGAGCGCCCGACTCTAGGATACCCGTTACTTATTTTAGTGAATTTTATAATATTTTTTATTGCATGCTTTTAGGCACTTATATTTTTTAAAAACTTTAATTAGCCATTATCACCTTTCTATTTGTCCGCTCTTGTTACGATTTAGTAGGATGATAGGTAATAGTAGTAGTTAACGATAATTAGTAAAAAAATTATAATTTCTTGAAAACTGTGCGTGCGGTGGTTTTTTGCGATTTACAGAGGCGGAAAAAGGAGTAGCAAAAATTTGAAACAAACTTGACCTGCGTGGGGTCTATAGAAGTCTGTGTGCCAAATTTGGTTGCTCTAGCTCTTATAGTCTCTGAGATCTAGGCGCTCACACGGACGGACAGACGGACAGACAGACAGACGGACATGGCAATATCGACTCGGCTGTTGATGCTGATCAAGAATATATATACTTTATAGGGTCTGAGATGCTTCCTTCTTCCTGTTACATACATTGTAACGAATACAATATCCCCTTTTACTTATTTTTATAAGTAACGAGTATAAAAACTAGCTTTTCAAACAAAATGTTGGGAAATAATAATTTTTTAGTATTTAATTTTATTCAAATTTTATTTTTAATTTCCCTTAATTTAAATATACAGGGGTGACACAGAAATCGCAAGCGAAATAGAATTTCGCAGAAAGCAATTCCGCACGGAAAATTTCGAGGCGCCACAGAACTTCGAGAGATTTAATTTTTTTTTAGCATTTTCACCAACCTTTTCGAACTAGGCTGCTAAGGGTTGACACCTTTTCAGATTAAATTACCCAAAGGTTTGATTAGCAACTTTTTCAAGTTTATCATTGCAGAACATTAAATTTTTAATTTTTTCCTAGTTTAATTAATAAAATTTAATTTATTTATGTAATAATTGATTTTGTTTAGCTGAAAAAAATTTAAAAAGTAATTGGCGCGACAAAATAAAAGTTACTCGACAGCTCTAGCAATCGTCTGCCATTAGTCTGGCAACTCTTCGTGAAAAATGTTTTCGCAAATTGCACAATAAGTTTAAGGTTTTTTTCGATAAAACTTTATTTACCTCAAAAGAGCAATTTTTTTACTGCTTAATTTAAAAAAAACTGAAGTGGTTCCATATATATTTTTTAAATATCTTACTTCGAATTTTGACTAAAAAATGTGGCATCGCTGACCCTGACTTCGAAAATCTAAACCGGACTTGGTGGCAGCATCGGACGAAAACGGACTTAGCGCTAGTTCTTTCCGCACATATTTATTCTGCGAATTGACCTGTGGCACCACAAAATGAAATTGATGTGAAATTCAAGCGAAAGCGATTTCTGTGGCATCCCTGATATTTAAATCTTATAAAAAAAAACCTCTTTACGAGGTAAAAGTCTAGTGACGAAAACAGTTATATGCCCCAAAATTTCTGATATCCAATTTTGTGACGAATAATATTAAGTTTGACATAAAAATTATTTTAAAAAAAATTTTGGCACTCGGCACATTGCGCCAAATGTCTCAATTCTTCATACCAAATAAAACTCAATGTTTTGCGCAGTGCCGAATGCAAAAATTTTTTTTAAAGTAATTAATTAAAGTAATTTAATTTAAAAATTAATACTACCTATTTTTCTCCTAAACAAACTCCACCACACACATCCAAAGTAGTAGCACTCAAACTCTGGCTGCTATGACACTTTGCTGCTGCTGTATGCATGCTACTGCATATGTACATTCAGAAGTGTAAAGGTAAAAGGTATATTCAGTTAACAGGTACACATTTCCAAACCACCTCCTCTCCCCCCTCCCCCCCCCCCAAAAAAAAAAAAAAAAAAAAAAAAAAAAAAAAAAAAAAAAAAAAAAAAAAAAAAAAAAAAAAAAAAAAAAAAAAAAAAAAAAAAAAAAAAAAAAAAAAAAAAAAAAAAAAAAAAAAAAAAAAAAAAAAAAAATAAAAAAAAAAAAAAAAAAAAAAAAAAAAAAAAAAAAAAAAAAAAAAAAAAAAAAAAAATTAAAACAAAAAAAATAATTTTTTTTTTCAATATAAACAAAAAACAAAAATTCTTTAAAAACCAACCCCCCCCCCCTTTTTTTTCTTTAATACCTTGCCCAAACGAAATTTGACGGCTATGTGTTATATGTCAAAAACGCGAAATTGAATTGCTACAACAAATAACATACAGTCGAACTTCCCTAACTCGAATCACCATTATCCAAAGAAAAGGTTCGAGTTAGGGAAATATTCGAGTTATAGAGTTCTTTTTCCTAAGATTATTAATTTTACTGCCACTCATTTAATTCGAGTTACAGAGAAATTCGAGTTAGAGAAGTTCGAGTTAGGAAAGTTCAACTGTATTTAAAACTTATTTGAAACGTAGATTTTTCTTAAATCGCCGAAATGTGGGGAAAAAAACCTTATTTCACCTGAAGCTTTTTACCTGTGTTTTAAGCAAAAAAGTTTACAGCTAGGCTTAAAGCCCTCCAAAATACATTTCCTACGATATATAGATTACATCTGTAGCTTCTATTGTTTGGATGCTGTGTCTTTTGGCGATTTACATGTACATGTACATACTGCATATGTACATGCAGTAGTGTAAAGGTAAAAGGTATATTCAGTTAATAAGTAATATCTTCCAAACCCATCGGTAAAATTTTTTGTGTCATATATCAAAAAACGCGAAATTTTACACACTACACTACACACAAACATATTGAAAGCTAAAAAAAATCGTTAGCGTCGTTTTCTCAAAAACCGCCAAAATCTGGGACAAAATATCTTATTTCACCTGTTGATTTTTACCTATGCACTTTAGAAAAAAAGTTTAAAGGTTTGCCTAAAAGCCCTTCAAAATACCTTTCCAACGATATATAGATCACGTCTGTAGCTCATAGTGCTATAGGGGTTTTAATTTTAACGGTTTTTAGCGATTTCCCGCTAAACTAGCTTTTTTTCGAAAAAGTCGTAGAACAAACGTTTCTAGATTTTTGATCGGGAACAAGTCCTCATTCAAACTTTTAAGCTAAATTTACGATTTGATCCAAACAAACAGACAAACAGACAAACAAACAGACTGACTTTTCATCTCGTTTTGAAAGGGGCGCCAAAAATTTCAAAATTAATTATCTTCTGAACCAGTGATCGGATTTTGATGATCAAGGTGTCATTCGACGCGTACTTTTGATTAGAATAGTAAAAAATTAAAAAAAAATCAAAAAGGCTCCAACGGCCCCATTAGCTCTAATAATTTAAATTTTTCTCCTCCTACTTACACCTGTTTATCTCACGAACCAGGTGAGTTTCTAAAAGTCTTAGTATGCGCATTTGTAAGTTAAGTTAATACCTTTCGATCGGTATATAACTCGACCTGATCGGACAGTCATAGCAAATTTTCCATTCTTCCTGTGTATATATGCTAGTCGCCTTCGCACCCTTCGTGCTGCTTTCGTCACTAGCGCGGACTGCCGTCCGCAGTGATAAGTAGAGGTGGAGAACTATCGATGGCACTATCGATGGTGAAGTACTATCGAGGCGCCATCGATAGCAGACGTACACTATCGATAGTGGTCGATAGTTTTTTATGACGCTCAATTCGTCACAGAAAGGCCCTCCTTTGGCATCTGCATTTAAGTTCTGTATTTAATAAATATATATTTTCATGGCATGGATAAGAAGAACGAAACGGAACTAAAATAAATACAAATTTTTATGTTTTAATATTTATTTATGTGTGCCCGCCATTTTAGTCGAGTCCGAGCGCATGATCAGTAGACTGAACAAAAAGTTTTAGATCGTGGAACTTTGGCTATTACAATAGCTAATAGCGAAATATTATTGTTGATAACGAATTGTATTTATTTTTACTTTTATAATGCCTAAATTAATGCCAATTTCAAATTTTTATTTGGAATTTTGTATAAAAATTTATAATTTAACACACTATCGAAAATTATCGATAGTTATCGATGGTTTGACAAATAATATCGTTGACTATCGATGGTGCCGACTATCGATAGTTCTCCACCTCTAGTGATAAGCACACTTAATGTGCAACCCGCCAAAGTATGCTGCAAAAAAGCAGCATATTGTAAACACCTGCCAGCCAAAGTATGCACGCATGCTCTTTTGCATTTCTCAATGCAAAATTACATCAATGCGCTGGCACACACGTAGCAAATCATCACAAACACAATTTAGTGTTCAAATCTTTGGACAGCCGGCATTTAATTGCATCCAAGCAATTATCGTCCATGTGCTGGCTCACTCAACTCGACGATTTATTCATCGCTGCTGCAGCTGTTCGTCTTCTGCTTCTGCTGGCGTCGTCATTCTCATCGTTTCGTCGCCTCCAATGTTGCTGCTCGCAGATTCGTTCGAGTGGCGTTGAAATCGTTCCTACCACTATCATACCTGCCAGCGCCAGCAAGCATTTTTCTTCAATGTGCTGGCACACACAAACAAAAGCAACATTATCACCTCCATGAACCCCACAATATGGATTGTGTTCAGTGTGTTTGCCGTTTTCTACAGTCAACCAGCCAAAAAGAATAGCCACAATATCGAGCAAATTCTTTTTAATTTGCTGGCAAACTCGACTACAACAACCAAAACTTAATGTTTCATTTCGCGACATATAGAACATTAACTCATCGCCTGCCAGTCTGTGCTTCAAAAAGCACGTTCTGCATTTTTCAATGCATCAAAACCGTCAATGTGCTGGCACACATTAAACTATAGCTACACAATCAAAAATGCTGTGACTTCGTCGCTTCAGCTTGCCAGCCAGCCTGACCTACGATACGCTCTTTGTTTTCGTCAATGTGCTGGCACACACTGTGAACAACAAAAAGTAACAGTCGGCAGCAGAAACAACAACAAAAACAACTGCAAACAACAACAAAACGACTTCATCAAAACCAGCTTGCCAAGCAGTACGGCATTCATGATAAAGCGCCATCCATCGGCAGTCGACGGCAGCAGCAGCAGCGTCATCAGTCGGCGTATCCAGCTGCAGCATCTCCGTTTGGCTGCTACACAGTGCAGAAAAAGCACTGTAAAACACACACTTTAAAAATTATTTTTAATACACACACTCATACAAACATATACTCAAAAATACACAAATATTTTTAGTTTATATAAAATTACACATTCATACTAGAGGCTTGCACGAATACATTCGTTCAGGACTACTTCCAAAATACTCTAAAAACTGATTTGTTTGATACCGACAAAATTTGCTTCAAACGAACAAGCACAAAGTGTGCTTGGTTTTAAAAGTGTTTCGTTGAACAAGCATCAGCAAACGAAAACAAAAAATCGGACGAGCACAATGAAATGACAGCAAAAGCAAACGAAACAATAAAATATGGCAGTACCTAAGAGTTGATTTGGTACTTTCAAGTACTATTATTATTTTTGTTCTGGAATTTAGTATTGTGACATTTGCTGAAGGCAATAGAAGCATTCCTGAACTTAAATAAAATGGAAAGCCGTGAAGAAGAGTTTAAGGTTTTACAGTGGTGGAGCACAAACAAAGACCATTTTCGACTTATATTCAAAGTGATCTGCAAAATATTGGGCATTCCAGCGAGCAGTGCCTCTTCGGAGAGGGCGTTTTCACAGGCCAGACAATTAATTTCGGAGAAGAGATGCAACATAGCGAAAAACACGCATCTAATGTTTTTAACCAATAATTTAAAAAAATAAAATAAAATTATATAATTCGTCATTTATTGTTACTATTTTGTCTTGTTTTTTTCTGGTAAATATACATTGTTTTGGTTTTAATTTTGAATTGTTTTTTTTTTTTTTTTTTTTTTTTTTTTTAGTAAGTCCATTTGAATAGTACCCGGTATCACAAGTACAAAGTTGTTTTTGGTTGTATATTTTCCTTATTCACATGTTCCGGAACTTCAAATCTGAGCAAGCATCTCGTTTTTTAAAGTATAAACATGATGCTTATTTTAGTCTATTTGAAAAGTTGAGTTTATTCTATTTGAGTTGTGATTCCGGTCAATTTGAGTGTATGAATGTCTCGTTTGCTGTTTCAAATGAATTTCATACCTACATTTATGTAAACTTACATAGAATAATTACTATCTAAAATCACTCTGCCAAAACGTGGCTCAAAAGTCACACAAAACTTAAACATAATCTTACACTACATCACAACATATATCCCCTTAATCGGCCGATTCCATTTGTTTGCTGCCAATTGTGTTTTTGATAAAAGTGAGGGAAGGCACAGTTCAAAAATGGCAGCATTCAAAATGCGTTATATTCCCCCCAAACAAAAATAGAAAAAGTCAAAACTAACAGCGGAAATGTCTGCAAAATATATGCCAAGGTGGGATTCTTTTAAAGAGTCTCTTTTTTTGCATAACATAATTCCTGCCCACCTTTTAAGGCATTTTGCAGACAGATCACGCTGCTACAAACATTCAATTTTAAAAACTAATCTACAAATCCCTCCAGTCAATATCCATTTGACCACTCTTATGATACCTGATGGCTTGTGGCGAATAATCGAGATTCGCTGGCACTTCACAAACTCCCAACCCCTTTTTAATGCGCTAAATTTAGATAAAATCTTAGAAAGTAAGCAAATTTATTTACAAATCACACATAAACAAAGAAACACAAAAAGAGCAATCTTAGAGTATGCGAATATTGTATCAAAAGGGCAAGCAGGCAGAGTATAATAATTGGCCAGCCTGCCTTGCACGCCCTTCGAATACAAATACACTCATGAAAACTACATTTAAATGTAAAAATACCCTGTACAAAATATTGTAAAAAATTACACTTGATTCCTATCTTAGACGCCAACCGCTCCTTCCAATCTCCTGGGGATATTGACGATGGCATTGACCACTTAAATCAGTGCATCGAGGTCATCTCTGCAGACTTACAGAATCGGGGCTGCGATTCTATCAACCCTCTGAGTCGAATCTTTCCACTTTCAGATGAGGCTTTGGCCCTTTTGGAGGAGAAAAGGAGACTGCGAAGAAAATGGCTAAGGAATGGAAATTTTGAGGACAACCGCGCCTGGAAGTTGCTTTTTAGACGTCTGCGGTCCGTTCTTACGGAGGATAAACGTCGCCATTTCGAATCCCTTTTAGAGGTCATTGATTCTCGCAAGCCCTCTGACTTTAATGTCTGGAACTTAACCAAGGGAATCAAAAGACAAGCACCTTCTAGTTTCGCTATTCAAACTGACCAAGGCTGGAGCAAGTCGGACTCTGAGAAAGCCAGTATTTTTGGCCGTGAGCTTGAGGAAAGATTTGCTCCTTTTTCTCATCCTTCTCCTTTCGAGTCTTTCAGGATTTCATGTTTGGCTTCAGCACCTGTGGACATTCCGGATCACTTTTCTTTCTCACTGGAAGAGGTCTCCTCAGAGATCAAGCTCATAAAGCCCAGGAAATCGCCAGGTATTGACGGTATTGATGGCCGCATGTTAAAGGCTTTCCCTTCGGCAGGAATTTCGTACCTCCTTCATCTTTTTAACGCTATCATACTTTTTGCGTATTTCCCTCCGGCCTGGAAAACGGCTCTCATTACAATGATTCACAAACCTGGGAAACCAATCAATGATCCATGCTCATACAGGCCCATCAGCTTACTTTCGACGTCAGCTAAGCTTTTTGAACGTCTTCTTTTACGTAGAATTCGGATTGAACTTGATGATGCAGAGGCTATACCGGATTTTCAATTTGGGTTTCGTAGCGGTCACGGCACACATGAACAACTCCATAGGGTATTGAATTTTATTCTGGAGGCTTTCGAGGAGAAGCAATATTGCACAGGTGTCTTTCTGGATATTCAACAAGCGTTTGACAGAGTATGGCATGACGGCTTAATTGTCAAAATCAGAAGAACGCTTTCACCTGCAATTTCTGCTATTCTTATTAGTTGGCTACGTGATCGTAGCTTTATCGTTCATGTGAATGGCACAAGAAGCCGAATACATCCAATCAAAGCTGGTGTTCCTCAAGGGAGCGTTCTTAGCCCGACCCTGTTCAATATTTTTACCGCCGATATGCCTGCCCTAGATAACGAGAATTGTATGTATGACACCGCCGTTCTATGCAAATCTACATCTCACATGGGCTGCTCCATGCTGGCACAAAGATACATCAAGACTTACTTAGACTGGACCAAATCATGGAACATCCAACTTTCTCCATCAAAATCTACACAAGTAAACTTTACCAAAAACAGAAGATTAAGTCCTCCGATCAAAATTAACGGAACAGTTCTTCCTATATCTACTTCTCACAAGTACCTCGGACTTACACTGGACAAATCACTAACCTTCAAACCCCATATTAAGACATTAAGAAACTCTATCCAAAATAGATACAAAAAGTTACGCTGGCTTCTAAATTCCCACACTTTAAAAATTATTTTTAATACACACTCTCATACAAACATATACTCAAAAATACACAAATATTTTTAGTTTATATAAAATTACACATTCATACTAGAGGCTTGCACGAATACATTCGTTCAGGATTACTTCCAAAATACTCTAAAAACTGATTTGTTTGATACCGACAAAATTTGCTTCAAACGAACAAGCACAAAGTGTGCTTGGTTTTAAAAGTGTTTCGTTGAACAAGCATCAGCAAACGAAAACAAAAAATCGGACGAGCACAATGAAATGACAGCAAAAGCAAACGAAACAATAAAATATGGCAGTACCTAAGAGTTGATTTGGTACTTTCAAGTACTATTATTATTTTTGTTCTGGAATTTAGAATTGTGTCATTTTCTGAAGGCAATAGAAGCATTCCAGAACTTAAATAAAATGGAAAGCCGTGAAGAAGAGTTTAAGGTTTTACAGTGGTGGAACACAAACAAAGATCATTTTCGACTTCTATTTAAAGTGATCTGCAAAATATTGGGCATTCCAGCGAGCAGTGCCTCTTCGGAGAGGGCGTTTTCACAGGCCAGAAAATTAATTTCGGAGAAAAGATGCAACATAGAAAAACGCGCATATGATAAACGATCTAATGTTTTTTAACCAATAATTTAAAACAATAAAATAAAATTATATAATTCGTCATTTATTGTTACTATTTTGCCTTTTTTTTCTGGTAAATATACATTGTTTTGGTTTTAATTTTGAATTGTTTTTTTTTTTTTTTTTTTTTTTTAACAAGTCCATTTGAATAGTACCCGGTATCACAAGTACAAAGTTGTTTTTGGTTGTATATTTTCCCCATTCACATGTTCCGGAACTTCAAATCTGAGCAAACATCTCGTTTTTTCAAGTATAAACATGATGCTTATTTTAGTCTATTTGACAAGTTGAGTATGCTGTGATACCGGTCAATGTGAGTGTATGAATGTCTCGTTTACTGTTTCAAATGAATTTCATACCTACATTTATGTAAACTTACATAGAATAATTACTATCTAAAATCACTCTGCCAAAACGTGGCTCAAAAGTCACACAAAACTTAAACATAATCTTACACTACATCACAACATACATATATTCCCTTAATCGGCCGATTCCATTTGTTTGCTGCCATTTGTGTTTTTGATAAAGGTGAGGGAAGGCACAGTTCAAAAATGGCAGCATTCAAAATGCGTAATATTCCCCCCAAACAAAAATAGAAAAAGTCAAAACTAACAGCGGAAATGTCTGCAAAATAGATGCCAAGGTGGGATTCTTTTAAATTCTTTTTTTCTTTCTTCTTTTTTTGCATAACATAATTCCTGCCCACCTTTTAAGGCATTTTGCAGACAGATCACGCTGCTACAAACATTCAATTTTAAAAACTAATCTACAAATCCCTCCAGTCAATGTCCATTTGACCACTCTTATGATACCTGATGGCTTGTGGCGAATAATCGAGATTTGCTGGCGCTTCACAAACTCCCAACCCCCTTTTAATGCGCTTAATTTGGATAAAATCTTCCAAAGTAAGAAAATTTATTTACAAATCACACATAAACAAAGAAACACAGAAAGAGCAATCTTAGAGAATGCGAATATTGTATCAAAAGGGCATGCAGGCAGAGTATAATAATTAGCCATGCCTGCCTTGCACGCCCTTCGAATACAAATACACTCATGAAAACTACATTTAAATGTAAAAATACCCTGTACAAAATATTGTAAAAAATTACACTTGATTGCTAGGATTTTCCACACATCTAAATTAACAAAAGGCGCATTTAGTCAAACAAACAGACAAACCGACAAACCGACAAACAGACAGACTGACTTTTCATCTCATTTTCGGTTGATTATCTTTTGAACCAGTAGTCGGATTTTGATCATCGAAGTGTTATTCGACGCGTATTTTTGATTAAAATATTAGAAAATTGAAAAAAAAAATTCAAAAAGGCTCCAACGGGCTCCAATAATTTAAATTTTTCCCCTCCCACTTACACCTGTTTATCTCTCGAACCAGGTCACTTTTCAAAAGTGTTAGTATGCATATTTTTAAGTTAAGTTGATACTTTTCGATCGGTATATAACTCGACCCGATCGGACCGTCATAGCAAATTTTCCATTCTTCATGTGTAAGTTAACAGAAGCCAACTACACCAGCTCCAGATGCTGATATAGCACTGGGCCGGATGTTCTTACGAGTTAACAGGGGTCAGCAAAATGCAATATAACACCAGCCACAGATGCTGACATAGCTCTGGGCCGGATGTTCTTGCACGACGGCAGCGCACGAGGCACAAGCTAAGCATTCTAGCGGCCGTTGTGAAAAGCACACAATAGCTTAAGTAGTTTCGATCAACCTTTTGTAAATTTAGTTTTTAATTCAGATTTCACTGAGGCACATCGGCCCAGCGATTTCACGCGTAAAGTAACTCGCTCACTATGGCATACCCCCCCCCCCCCCCCCCCCCCCCCCCCCCCACACCCACACACAAAGCCCCTTTTCCCCCTCCAGGCCCCCCACAACTAAAACCCCCCCCCCACCCCCCCTCCAAACTACTGAGCATAGAAGATTCTTCGTCAAGTGTGGAGACGAGAGGTCAGACATCTTGGAAGTCCGAGCCGGAGTCCCGCAGGGAAGTGTTCTGGGCCCAGTATTATATACACTGTACACCGCCGACTTGCCCCTGTTGCCTGACCCAAGACTACTGGCTGCCACATACGCTGACGACACGGCCTTCCTGGTTAGCGACACCTGTCCACAAACCGCCTCTGCTACGCTGCAATCCCAGCTCGACCTCACAAACGGCTGGCTAAGGAGATGGAATATTATGGTAAACCCCGACAAATCTTCCCACTGCACGTTTGCCCTGAGAAGAGGAGACTGCCCCTCAGTCACCCTAGACGGCTCACCAATTCCTGACAGCAGCACTGCCAAGTACTTGGGAATCATTATGGACAGGAGGCTTACTTGGAAGCCTCACCTGAGCAACAAAAGGGCGCAGATGAGCGCTAAGCTGAAGAGGTACCTATGGCTCATGGGAAGGAAATCAACGCTCAGGCTAAGGGTCAAACTCCTGTCCCCCTCCCCCCCCCCCCCGAACAGAAACCAGACACCCGGGCTCCCCCCCCCCCCCCCCCCCCCGAAACACACCCCCCCCCCCCCCCCCGGAGCACCAACCCACCCCCCCCCCCCACACAACCCCCCCCCACCCTCCCCACACCCCCCCCCCCCCGTCCCCCCCCCCCCCCCCCCTCACCCCCCCCCCCCCCCAAAACCCACAAAAATAAATATTATTTTTAATTTTTTCCACCAAAAAACCCCCCCATATATATAAAAAACTACGGCATATCGGCCTAGTGTTCTATAAACCACATAACGTTAATTAACTTTGTGTTACAAAAATAACAAAATTATCGAAATAAAAAATCTTATAAAGAATATCCGTGAGGACTTATTGTTTTAATATTAATTGGCGCCCAACGTTTTTCGCACCATTTTGTACTATAATTTTTTTGTGCTGTGCAGTGTAAAGAACTAATCTACCAGTACAAGATACTTCGCGCTGTGTAACATAATAAAAATACCCAACCTACCAGTGCAAACAATAAAAGCTGTGCCTGACCTGCATCAATTAACGTCAGCGACACAAGCCCAATTATAAGCCATTTGATACACCGAAGCCGATGGAGCTCTTCGGGCAGCGACTTGTCACCAAACCAGCGCGCAAGCCGGTTGGGGCAGCGAAGCAAACCAACACCCATAGACTTCAGCGAGGGATCATAATAAAATGTAATGTAAAAAATTGCAATAATTGTGCTCCCAACTAACTTAGAGTAATATAATTTTGCATCCATCAGCAATTTTCAATAAAGTCTCCTCTGTCAGCATTCATTTAATTTATTGTTGTTTATTTGCCCTTGAAATTGTGTTGTTATTATTGTTGACAGTATAGTCCATGTACAGCTCGTTTCTCAGGTACAGAGACCGCTCTGCAAGGGGATCTGAGTCAGACGACTCAACCACCTTAGATAGGGAACCCGTCCCGCAGGAAATCGCTGACAACCGGTGTAAAATGGGAATGGAGCCTGAGCAGCTTAAGGCTTTGGTGCATGCCGCAGTGGCCTCCGCCTTAGAAGCACAGAGCGCAGCATTGAAGCAAAGAGATGCTGAACTAAGGGCTTCCTTAAACGCTCGGTTACAAGAATTGGCAGGCAGAATACCTGCCAGTAGAATAGAAACACCGCCGGTCCTGGCATTTGAGCCGGTGGAAATCAGAAACGACATCTAATGTAATGAACCATTGGACGCCGTTGAATGCTTACCAGAATTTACGGGGGTGCCAGAGACGTACGCCTCTTGGAGACAAGCTGCGATAGCGGCATATAAAATTTACAAGCCATACGACGGCAGCTCACGCCACTACCAGGCGGTCATTATTATAAAGAGCAAAATTAGAGGGGCAGCTGACGGCGTTTTGGGTCAGTTCGGCACAGTAATGAATTTTGATGCCATAATAAACCGTCTCGATTTCACATACAGGGATAAGAGAGGCATTCACGTCATGACGAGGTTTAGAAAAAGCTTACTCTTCTCACCAATAAGGTAAACATGTCCTATGAACCAAACATGGCACAAGGGCTCTGTACGAAGTTCAGAGATGATGCGTTGCGTGTTTTTGTCTCAGGCCTAAAGCGTAGCCTGACGGATGTCCTGTTCGCGGCAAAGCCTAAGGACTTACCGTCGGCCCTAGCTCTAGCGCAAAAGGCGGAGGCAAACCAAGAGGTGAGAGGTAACTTCGCTAAGGGGCAAGAAGATAGGAAACGAAAAGTGACCCCGAGGCTGCAGGTTCGTCAGCAAGATAGGGTTCAACAGCCTGGGGATCCGTAACCCAGCGGTTTCAAAAATCCTCACTTCAATAAACAACAGAAACAGCAACAAGGTCAGTTTGAGCAACAGAGTGGCAGGTGGAACAAAGGTGGAGGGTCACAGGAACCAATGGACGTCGATCCATCTGTGTCAAAAATTTTACAACCATCGCAGGCACCAGCCTACGTTAACTCTAGCGCTTCTCAAGCTTACAATAGAACGGCCACGTCTGGGCGTTTAAGCGGACAGAGGAGGCAGAGAGTCAATCATACGGCTCACGAGCCTGATCAAGATTTAGGTTCGTATGCTAGCTCTGCAGCAGCAGCAGAACAGCAAATTGCCGACTACAATGGTAGCGGGTATGACTCAGACACTCTCAATTTTTTAGGGGAAGCTCCCTGCTACCCTACATCAGTAGGAGAATAGCAGGGATCCAGATGAGATTTCAGATCAACACGGGCGCTTCCAAGAATTATATCAGACCACATAAAAATCTAAAAGGCGTGTGCCCAGTAAATTCTTCCTTCTCTACCCATTCTATACACGGCATTCATCACTCACAAGTGCCTTATATCTCTGTTCGGCAAAACTGCCACATTTTTTTTACTCCCAGGCCTATCCACATTTGATGGAGTTGTGGGGCTCGACTTGCTCACGCAAGCAGGAGTGTCGCTTTGTCTTTCTTCTGGCCAACTCAAATGTGGCACAGAAACTGAACAAATCGAATTCTACAGGTGCGCGGATGTCAACTTTACCAATGTTGACTGCGCCGACGTACCCGATGCTGTAAAAGATGCATTCCTAAAGATGCTAAAAAGCAAACATAAGGCCTTCGCGGATCCGGAAGAAGCACTTCCCTATAACACATCAGTGGTGGCAACACTATCAGGACCACTGATGAACAACCAGTTTATGTCCGACTGTACCCCTATCCCATGGGAGCAGCGGAATTCGTTAATAAAGAGATTCAAAGCCTTCTGAAGAACCGTATCATAAGAAA
Organism: Drosophila quinaria; assembly: GCA_035047525.1. Classification (NCBI taxonomy): domain Eukaryota; kingdom Metazoa; phylum Arthropoda; class Insecta; order Diptera; family Drosophilidae; genus Drosophila; species Drosophila quinaria. Next base: position 13,764 of record JAWNPO010000320.1, on the reverse strand, counting down.
ATCTGTTTCCCCCAACAACAACCCCACTTGGCTGGTGGACAAGAACGGGACGGACGAGTTTGGTAACAAGAATATGCGCCTCGTAATGGATTTTCGCAAACTCAACGAGAAAACCCTATGCCTAACATTCCAATGGGGAATCTTGGCAAAAACTAAATACTTTTTGACATTGGACCTAAAGTCCGGCTATCACCAGATCACGCTAGCAGAGTGTGACCGTGAAAAAACAGCCTTTGCAGTTAACGGGGGGAAGTACGAATTTTGTCGACTTCCCTTTGGGTTGAAGAATGCGGCCAGCATCTTCCAAAGAACTGTTGACGACATACTGCGTGAGCAAATTGGCAAATCTTGCCATGTCTATGTTGACGATGTCATCGTCTTCTCAAAAGACGAAAATTCTCATGTCCAACATGTAGAGTGGGTCTTAAAGAGCCTGTACAAGGCAAATATGAGAATCTCCAAGGAAAAATCGCGTTTTTTTAAGAAAAGCGTAGGTTTTCTTGGTTTCGTGGTAACCAGTAATGGGGCTACAACGGATCCTGAAAAAGTCAAAGCGATTCAGGAGTTCCCAGAACCAAAAAATATATTCAAGATTAGATCATTTTTAGGACTGGCCAGTTACTATAGGTGTTTCATCAAAGACTTTGCCTCAATTGCAAAACCCATTTCTGATCTTCTAAAGGGCGAGAATGGGTCAGTAAGTAAACATAGATCGCGAAACATCCCGGTAGAATTCTCTGAGCTTCAGCGTCACGCATTCCAAAAGCTACGCAACATTTTGTCATCAGAAAACTTCATGCTCAGATACCCTGACTTTAAGAAGCCGTTTGATCTAACGACGGACGCTTCGGCTTACGGCATAGGGGCAGTGCTTTCTCAAGAGGGTCGCCCCATCCCAATGATTTCCAGAACATTGAAGCCCCCGGAGGTGAACTACGCCACCAACGAGCGGGAACTTTTGGCTATAGTTTGGGCCCTTAGAAAGCTACGTCACTACCTATATGGGGTAAAACACATTAACATTTTCACGGACCACCAACCGTTAACTTTTGCCGTTTCTGAGTCGCTATCGCGACAACAGCTGAACGCTCTTGACGAGCTGAATACTGATTCCTGCGCGGCCAGAGTCCACAGCGAGCTGTCCTTGATCTATACAATTGAGTCAACCAAAATCAAATTGTCATGAAGAGTTATGGTCGGCGCTCAGCTATCGATAGATTCGATGCGGTAGGCATCAGCTGTTGACGACGCCACCTATTGGCAAACGACAAAACCGGCAGCAACAGTTTAGCCAATCAGCGTCGACCAAAACGACTCAATCTAAGGACAGTAGGGATTAGGGAATAGGAAATTAGGAGTTTTGACAGGGAAATATGAGGTTAAGGAAAGATTAGGCTGGTTCGCGTGGTAGCTGCTGTGAGGCAAACTTTTTCTTTATTAACAAGGTGACGTCGTCCCCACAACTGCTCTCTTTCGAGGGGGCAAATATTTGTTAGTATGCCTGAAAACGTTGTCGAAGTAGGTTGTGTATCGCATGTTTGTTTCTGTCTTCTTTACGAATAAACTCGTAGACGAAAACAAAACAAAGAACAAGTAATTATTATTGTGTGTTTTATTTTGTAATGGGTGTAAGTCCTCAATAGATCTAAGAATGTCTACAAAATATTGTGTGCTCTGCCGTAAGAGAACTTCGGAAAGGAATGTTTTAGTACCACGGGATGAAAGCAGAAGAGAGCTCTGGTCAAGAAGCACAGGCGTTCAATTTTCGAGCTCAAGTAGAATTTGTGCAAGCCATTTCAATGACTCTGACTTCTACTATGTGTCCGAAAATGCAACAAAACGGTGACGAATTATGTCAACTGCTGTACCCCAGAAGCCAGGAGCATAGCAAGTGTATACATTTGAAATGCCATATTTCTTCATGCTGCAGGTCACCGGGCATAACGCCATTTGATCAAGAAGGGGTTTAAAATATTATGTCTTTTTGAATTATTTGGTTTTATTTATTTTAAGTAAGCATTTGCTTTTCTGTCAGCTCTCTGAGAGCGGAGAGAATATTATAAATTATTTTGAATTAGTTCGTTTTATTTACTTTAAGTAAGCATTTGCTGTTCTGTCAGCTCTCTCTGAGAGCGGAGAGAGCGAAGTGAAAAAAAATTTGGGACCCTCACCACATCGGACGACGTCACCTTGTTAATAAATACACCTTGACCCTAACGTAGCTCGACAGAGAGCTCAGTTGAGAACTGTACATTCAACGAGAAACATTAAAAGTATTATACCGCTGTGGAATTACTTAGTTTTGTGTTGGTCTACATTTCAAATACTCAATCCAAGAGTTGAATATTTATTCATTCTTACATTATATGCTTTCGGGCGCATGCCCGATTTACGGCGCTGTGCTGGTGAGGGTGCAAACTAGACATTAACAATATTTAGCTTCATCCAAGCGAATTGTGGTCGAGGCCGAGCTGCCACCATCGAGCTCGGTGTCCGGATGAGGGAGTCCGGACATCTGTTCGCACTGCTGCAGGAGCCCTAGGCCGACAACTTTCACCGCAACACGGGATTCCCTTCCGCGGATCGTCGTGCTGGAGCTGTGTCATCGTCGACGACTCAGATGCCATCTGCTTGCTTGTAGAGCCACTCGTCACCAACCCTGGAGTATGCGTGAGTGTCAGTGGGAGATTTGGCACAATCTTCCTGAGAGTACTGCAAGTTCAGAGAGGATATAGAGCCATACATTGTGTACATGGATGAGGTACTGCTGCTGGCCAGCCGGTCATCATCGGCACCGACGCGAACGCTGCATCACCCATGTGGCACAGCAAAACACCTCGCCTTGGCGAGAGCTTGCTGAATCACAGCCGTGGTGTGCAGCTGTCCGATTGGATGTGCCATGCCCACGTCGGAGTGCTAAATAAACCATGCAGGCCTATACGTTCGATAGTCGCAGCGGACGGCGAAGCGATATCGACGTAACAATAGTCAACCATGCAGCGTCTATGCTTGCCACATATGACTGGAGAGTGGACAACACAGTTGAGAGCTTTGCTCCTGTGCCATCCTGGAATTTCCAGAATGCACGTTGGCGATTGTTCGGTGACGAAGTGGCAAGGAAAGTCAGCGAATTCCCAGTGGATCATACGGAGACATCGTTGGATCACCAGGTCTCTGCACTACGCTCGGTCGTACACGATGTGTGCGACCTTATGTTAGGCCGCAGAGCACCGCTAGCCAACCGACGTGTAGTTTGGTGGAATGCCGAACTATCCGCTAAGCGCCGAGAGGTCAGGAGACTGAGGCGCCGGCTCCAGGATGCTCGTCGTCGTGGAAATGATGACGATGCCGCACTTCTTGTAGCTTCGTTGAGGACCTCCTCAGCGGACTACAAGATGTGTATGCAGGTGGTGAAGGAGAAGGATTGGCGTGACTTCGTGGGAAGGAACAGCACAAATGATCCCTGGGGCGCTGTATACAGGAGGACGAGGACGCAAGAAGGATGCCAGTTTTGGATGCCTTCACTCGGATTGCAGGCTGGTCGTAACCTGGCACGACTGGGCCGAGTTGCTCCTCCGTAACTTTTTCCCAGTTGCGGAGTCGAATGCATCCCGAGTGAGGAGCCTCCAAGCCTCGAGTCATTCGAGGTTGACACCGCCATTGCCATGCTGAGGAGCAGGCGCTCCCCTGGCATGGACGGAATCACTGGCAGAATTTACAAGGAGGTATGGCATGCCATCCCTGAGCACCTGACGGCGCTGAATGCTGGATGCATCACAGAAGGATACTTTCCCGATGAGTGGAAACGCCCGAGAGTAGTTGCACTGCTCAAGGGCCCCGATAAGGACAGAAGCGACCCTGGCTCTTATCGAGGTATCTGCGTGCCGCCAGTTTTTGGCGATGTGCTTGAGGGTATCATGGTGACCCTACGAGGTCTACGAGGTTTCCTACCGGCAGAATGCAGATGACAGTTCGGATTCCAATCAGGACGCTGCGTGGAGGACGCTTGGAGACACGTCGTGCGCAGTGTTGAGGCCAGCCGGTCTAAATACTTGCTCGGTATCTTCGTGAACCTTAGGGGTGCCTTCGACCACGTGGAGTGGGACGCAGCGCTGCGCCGCCTAGTTGACTTAGGATGCCGAGAAGCCAGCTTGTGGAGAAGCTTCTTCTGTGGCAGGAGTGCAAGCATTGTCAGCAGGTATGGAGAAGCCTCTGTTCCGGTGACACGAGGTTGCCCACAGGGTTCCATCAGTGGTCCATTTATATGGAACATGATGATGAACACGCTTCTTTAGCGTCTGGAAGCACACTGTGTTTTCAGCGCGTATGCAGACGACTTGCTACTCTTCGTCGAGGGAAGTTCCCGCCAGGAACTTGAGTCACGAGGTGAGCAACTGATGTCCATAGTAGGCGCTTGGGGAGCAAAAGTCGTCGTGGCCGTTCCAACCAGCAAGACGGCATGCATGATGCTGAAGGGCAGATTCTCTGCCAATCGGCATCCTGCTGTCAGTCTACAGTATGTTGCAAAATACCGGTACCTTGGCATCACGGTCAGCGAGCGGATGAGATATCATGCACATGTTAGTTCACTCCGATCTCGTCTGGCTGGAGTCGTCGGCGCCTTGGCTGCCAAAAAATTGGCAATCAAGTTCAAACTCAAGCGCAACTACCCGTTGAAGGAAGGCGATTGGCTGTACAACCAGGACATTGCTGGACTGGATTGGGAGCAGAAGGAGGCGCGGTTAGATGAATGCTTGTTGGGCGAGTGGCAAAGCCGATGGGATAACGGAGATACCGGACGGGTAACTCATGAGTTTTTCCCGGACGCAAGCTTCATCTACCACAGGAGGGACTTTCGGTTCACCCTGCGCGCTGGATTTTTGCTGACTGGCCATGGATCGCTAAATGCATTTCTGCATGGAAGAAATCTGAGCGAGACGCCCACATGTACTTGTGGTGCTGATCGTGAAGACTGGCTGCACGTCCTATGTGTATGCCCACTCTATGCAGATATGCGGTTCCTCGATGGACTCGGAATCCGAGCTGAACGTGGAGTCTGGAAAGTGGCTGGAGAGACGGAATCCCAGGAGCGGATGCAGCTGCTGGATGCGTTTGCCGATGTCGCTTCGGTGGGCCGCCAGTCCCGGGTTAATAACCAAAACTGCCATCACCCGTGTTGTTGACGGGTCTTTGAATTTCACCACAGTATGAACTGCTTGTCGTATGAGGCGACTAAAAGTACAACATGGATCACCCATCGTCCGAGCTTGTTGGAGCTAAATGGGGAGGGGATACCGATCCCTTAATTTCGGGGCCTCGGGTTGCACCTAGCTGGTGCAAAACTCCTTTAGAAAAAGCCGAAGCCTCCCTTCACCTCGAAGAGAGATTTAAACCTTTTCTGCTAAATACCAACTCTGAACGTTCTGATATTGAAAACTGCTTAGCCACCTCCACTTTGCCTCTGCAGAATACACCTATTTTTCGTTCCGTTACCCTTCCTGAAATCATAATCAAAAGCCTTTGCAACAGTAAAGCCCTGGTCTTGATAAAATTGACAACAAAGCTATCAAGTGTCTTCCTGACTCTGCTCTTTTATCATCCTAATCTTTAATAATGTCCTCCGCTACAGTCATTTTCCTCAACAATGGAACCTCCAACCCTCCTCGTAATTCTGTTCACTTGCTAGCCACCATGCTGATGACACTGTTGTAATATCAGCCTCGGATTCTGTCCCCTCTGCTGTTTGTTAAGTTGAAACCATTTTGGATACTCTTACTGCCTGGACTAATATATGGTGCATTAAAATCAATGCGAGTAAAACTGCACACGTGCTCTACACCCCACGAGATATTTCAGAATTCAGGTTTTCGCGTCCCTCACCTAAAATTATGGGCCAGCCAATATCCACTAAAGATTAGCATGCTTACCTTGGTGTAACTCCATGAAAAACTAGAATTTCTGTAAACACATCAGCTCTCTTGTTTCTAAACTAAAAAGTCGCAGATCGAAACTTCTATGGGTCATTTATAAGGATAGCCGGCTCCACCAAACTCTGCTTTATAAGCCCCCATTTGGCAGTACGCTCTCCCTATCTGGGGCTCTCTGTCGAGCCAAACACAGGTCAACAGAGTAACTATCTTTCAAAATATAACTCTTAGACTAATTAATAACGCTCAATGGTATACCAGAAACTCTACAATCCATCAAAAATCAACACTATTGAGGAAGCTTATGAACAATTTTCTGTCAGCCATGCTGTTAGACTTAGTCGACACTTTAATATTGAAGTCAGAAGACTTATTGTAGCTCCCTACATACCATTCCGCCTTGCGTTAAGCCAAGATACATTCAACAAATGAACAAAAATTGTATACCCGTTCAGAAATACACGGCTCCTGTTCCTACTGCAAGTAGGACTCGTCCTTAACCGAGTCTTCAAGACCTCCTAAGTAAAAACTCCAGACTCCCGTTTATTGTTGTATGTTTACATCAATTCAATGTTAATATTTGCTTTATTTTTGGTTAAAATATAGCCACTTATATTATTTTATTTTTAGCAGTGTTTGCTTTTGCATTGTAAGTACGGGATCTCCGACAGTCGAGTATGCTCGACTGTAGCACCGTCGACTAGTTAGACCCCGTACTTAAAAAAAGTACAGGGGTCTATAGCTGCCATAGGAACGATCAGACGAAAATCAAGTCTTAAGCATGGTATCCAGCACCGCGGAAAATAAAAATTTCGCCCAAACTTCATATAAAAAAAACTGTGGCCGAAACTTTTCGTTTAAGATTTCGTTGCTTGAGTATCCAGCAACTTGAACGAAATCTACATATAAATATCGATAATTGGCCTATCGACAGCGTGTGTGGACTGAGAGAACAGCTGATGCACAGCTCAGGAATATATTGTCGACAATTATTTCGCTAGTGTCGATTGAAAAAATGGAAAAAAAAACTGTGCGCAAAACCAAAAAGTGTTTTTGCAACAATATATTCCGTCACCAACACAATCACTTCATCGTCAGAGTTTACATTTTTAATATTTTTTACATTAGTTGAACTTTCGAAATTGGCGCTGTTTACAACACACAGCTGTTTTATTTATCTCCCACACACACGAAATAATTAGCAAATTCCTACCATAAAGTTTTCGCGGTGCTGGAGACAGGCCTTTAGTAAAAAACTTTTTTGTTGTTTGAGATATCTGATCCAAACTGACAGAATGCGCATACGACCCATACATCCTGACTAAAATTGGTTGAAATCTAACCACTATATCATATAGCTGCTCTATGAACGATCAGTCGAAAATTATGTCCCAGTATGAACAATTTTTTTGTTGTTTAAGATAACTGAACCAAACCGGCAGAAAATGTACGTTATCTTTGGATAAGTCCCTTTCAAAAAAATCATAAGCTAATAAGAGTCCGCTCGGAGTCTATGCGGGTTATCTGAATGAGCAATCTAGCACGCCGAAATCACTCAATTTTTTCATATCTACGGTAAAGGCACTTTTCCCTGTCGGATATGCTCCTTTGGGGCACATTTCGGAGCTTCCCTATGAGAGTTAAGGTGGGTTCTCACTGCTTCGCAATGTGAAATCACATTTTGTTATGCTTTGTGATGATTTGCGAAATACGTCAAAGTGTTTACATTGGCAACACAAAATTTGAACTTCAAAATATTGCGAAAGGCCTTGTGAAAAGATTTGTGAAAGCCTTCAATGTAAACACTACCAGTCAATGTAAAGAGCATCACAAAAAATCAAAAGAAATCAAAATGTTCACAAAATGTTCGCAATTGAACAATAACAAGTTTCTTTACAAAATGAATATAAACAAAGAAATGTCACTTTGCACATGTCGTTCAATTTGAAAAGGTTGCATTGCTTAAAAAAAATTATTATGGAGCAAATAATCAGCCGAGGACGTCGAGTAACAATCCAGTGGCATTCTGATTCAATCCACAAGCTAATTGAAGCTGTGGAGGAGTCAGAATGCCTCTGGAATGTATGTAGTGAAAACTACAAGAACCGGGAGGCCAAGGAAGCAAGTTGGAGCTCAATTGCTTTGAGTTTGGAGGTGAGCAAGAAGGACGCACTGGATAAGTGGAACATCTTGCGTAACACATATCGTGTAAGTATTAAATTCAGGACAAAGACAACTGACATTTTATACATAATAAGTATTTATTTCAGGCTGCATTAAAAGCTGTAACGAAGCTTTTCCAGCCGAGGTCTGCGTCTCAGTCCGGCCAGGGTCTGTTTACAGAAAAATTTTTAAGCATCTGGGACGACTGGACAGAGCGGCGGGAGCGTCAGCGGGGAAGCTGACGTTCTCGCTCGAAAATCGGCTGAGTTGACCTTGCCGCGAACCCGGGATTGGCCCAGGAGGACGAGGAGGGACTCCCGAGACCCGTTGCGTCGCTCTCCTCGGACCTGCCCTGCCAAGTTTGAGACGCAAATTCGTTCCATACCGGCGGCGTGGAGGGAGCAGCCCAGAAAGGAGAAACCGTATGACGGTATCTCTCCGTCCAAGGATGCCCTCCATGCCGCGCAGATCTGGCCGCCGGGTCAGATCCGTGGACGACGAGACCGTATGACGGTAACTCGGTTCCACAGACCGGACTCCGGTGTCTCCAGGCCCGGTGCGCCGGTGAGGACCCCAGAATAGGAACTATATGATAGTATTCCTATTGCGGGCCACCCCCGACGCACCAAGTCCGGCCAGTTGGGTCGAACTTGCGTCCCCTCCTTGGGCTCGCGTCAAGGCCACCTGGAATGACCTAGGAAATAAGAAAAGGGAAAAAAAAGAATAGTTGGGCTACAGGGAACAACAGAACAAAACGCATGCCATCATCGTCACAAAGATTATTTCCATTTATTACCCCATGCTGGGGTTTGCTTGCCTCTTTAAGTTTCACAAAAGATTTCAATATAAAACGCCTGCCGCACTGTTAGAAAAAAATGGTCCCCGTTCCATAGACGGAACCAAGAGGGGAGAAACGAAGACTGCTGGCCAGCTTACCCGCTGTTTTACGACGACGAGACGAAATACCACTGTAGTGGTTCCGCAGGTGGTTGTCGCTGCTCCTCTCGTTGCTCACGCTTCACGCGCGGCCTTCGCCGCTGCCGGCCGCGGGCCGTGAACCAAGTCGGCGGGCCAACCCTGCACGAACTGTCGATGTCCCACACCCGCGAGTGTTGCTGCTAGTAGCGCTGCGCGGCGCTGTGTGGTGGCTGGTGGCGGCTAGAAGCCCGCGCACACACACACACTCGCGGGCTGCTGCTTGTCGCGCTGCGCGGCGCTGTGGTCTCGTTGCTGGTCGTCGCTGTCTGCGAGGACGCGGATAGTGCACACGCGTGTGTACCCCAAATGTGGCGGCCCGATTACTACTGCTCGCGCACACACACACACACGCAAATGCGGCGGCGGCCGCTGATGCACAAACGTTGTGGTTGTTGTCGTTGCTGTCGGTGACCCACACCCGCGAGTGTTGCTGCTAGTAGCGCTGCGCGGCGCTGTGTGGTGGCTGGTGGCGGCTAGAAGCCCGCGCACACACACACACTCGCGGGCTGCTGCTTGTAGCGCTGCGCGGCGCTGTGGTTACGTTGCTGGTCGTCGCTGTCTGCGAGGACGCGGATGTGCACAGTCGGGTGTACCCCAAACGCGGCGGCGCGATTACTGCTCGCGCACGCACACACAAAGGTTGTTGTTGTTGTTGTCGCTGTCGGCGTTAGCGGGCACCAAACTGTTGCGCACTCACACGCACAAACGCACAAATGTCACGGCGGCCGATGACGCACAAATGTTGTTGTTGTTGTTGCTGCTGCCGGCGCTGGTTGGCAAAAAAAATGTTTCACGCTCACACACACACGCAAATGTTGCGGCGGCCGCTGAGATACAAATGTTGTTGTTGTTGTTGCTGATGCTGGCGCTGGTTGGAAAAAAAAATGCTTCGCGCTCACACACACACGAAAATGTTGCGGCGGCCGCTGAGGTACAAATGTTGTTGTTGTTGTTGCTGATGCTGGCGCTGGTTGGCAAAAAAATATGCTTTGCGCTCACACACACACGAAAATGTTGCGGCGGCCGCTGCTGCACAAAAAAATATGCACTGTGGTAGCTGGGGTTAACTTTTGGGTTTTACTTTGCGAGAGAAAGATCGAATCTCAGAAAACACGTCCATTGCGCTCAAGCCCGTCAGAAAAGTGACGCTTGCCGGCGTGGCGGAAATTCCACCATGTTTAGCTGGTGGTTCACATCGGGAACCAAATGAGTGAGCTCGCTTTGGTGTGACGTTCACGAGAACGAAATATCGAATGATCGCGACTTATTCCGTGCTCTGGTTCTTCGTGAGAATTGAACGTTGTTCGCTCCATGCGATGTTCACAAAAGTCCAAAATGAGCGAGCGCGATCCAATGGCTCGCTCATTGGAATAAAAACAAAACTATTTCTATTGTGGGGCAGCAGTATGCTGCCTCACACCCCCCCTTTACTTCGGGGGGCGGAGGGAAACCGTCACGCGGCCTGCATGCGAGATATGCACCTGGAACCTGTTTCCATCGGCCTCCACCAAAAATCGCTTCTGCCCGCGGGTCAGGGCTTTAGGCAAGCCGACGGCTACCGCGTCCAACACTACGGCAGGGATCATGGTCCACAAGCCGAAGGTGCGCCAATTAGCTGGGATCTCGACCCAGTCAATTTGCTCCCAGGGTAGGTCCTGGGCGACCTCCGCGTCTCCGACCGCGGCGAGCACCTCGAGGTATTCCTCGTCCTCCAAGAGGGGCAGATCGTTGTCCCCCGCGCCCTGACGATTTAGCTCGTCAGCGAAGACTTCGCCGATAATCGACGAGTCTGGCATCGGGTCCCTCCCCATGCCCTCGGTCTCGGGATTTGGAAGCGTCGCTCGGCTGTCCTCAGAGTCGTACGGGCTGTGGACCTCGTAGTCGGCGACGTGAGGTCGACGCGGGTATCGGCCACTGTGCCCTGCTCGTTCGCCCAAAATGACTCCCTCGGCCTCGGAAGGTTCGTCTGGTCGACCAGCCATGTGCTGTGGGAAAGAACGGAATTCATTAGCTACGGGTTTCCGCACTAGTCCTGGGTTAGTTCGAGACGTAGAGACGTAGTTAGAGTTCGGAGGGTTATGTAAAGACGTAGTTTTAGTGTTTCGAGGCATTATGCAAAGACGTAGTATTTTCAAAGGGTTAAAGAAAGACGTAGTATTTTCGAAGGGTTATGCAAAGACGTCTGGCTTAGCCGAGGCGTGGAGGGGGTATTTGAGATCAGTTCCGGGCCAGGCCCGAGGGGACCTCAGGTATCGAGGAGGCGGTCTCCTTTTCAGGCTGGGCATCGGGTTCGGGCTCAGTGTGGTATACTTTGAGGTCGGCCAGGTTGGCCACCCGACGTCGTGATGTGCCCACTTGTTGTAGTCGTACTACGTTCGGCAAGATAAATTTCCGGACGTAGTAAGGGCCCTCGTATTTCGGTGCTAGCTTGGCCGCAAACCCCTCGGCCGCGTTAGATAGCACGTGATGCTTGACCAGGACAAGGCCACTCGCGACGTCGTAAGTTGTAATGCCTAGCCTGGTCGATCGTGGCTTGCTGCGTGTTCTCCTTCACGATCCGGAAGATCTCCTGTAGTCGTCTGGCTTTGTCTTCCGGTACCTCTGGTTCCCGTCCAATACTGTGTGTGACCTCATCATAGAGTGCCCCCGGAAGTCGTGGTTCCCGTCCTTGGACTAGGAACGCTGGGCTGAAGCCGGTCGTGTCCGAGACGCTGGTGTTGATTGCCAGCATGATTTCTGGCAAGAGATCGTCCCACGTCTTCTGGTCCCCGCAGATGTTTTGCGCTATCATGGTCTTGACTGTCCGGTTCGCACGCTCGGTAGGATTCTGTTGTGGGCTATACGGGGCGGTGTGCTGCAGCTCGATGCCAGCGGTTTGGCAAAAGGTACGAAAAGATCGGCTTGTGAATTGCGTACCGTTATCGCACACAAAACGTTGAGGCACCCCAAACCTGCTGAGTATGGTTTCTCGGAAAGCTCGCTCCAGATGCGCTGATGTCGCCTTCCGTAAGGGGATGAGCTCGACCCACTTGGTGAACGCGTCGAAGAATACCAAGAGCATGGTGTTCCCATGCTTGGACCGTGGGAGTGGGCCCACGAAATCGGCGCAAAGCGTTCCGAAAGGCTCCTCCACCTGGCGTGTCAGCATCCGGCCTGCACCTTGGCTCACCTTGAATTTTTGGCACTTCTCGCATTGTTTTACGTAGCGGGCTACGTCTCGGAATAAGCCAGGCCAGTAGTAGCGTTGACTTATCCGAGCGATTGTCTTCCGGATACCCAGGTGTCCGGCGATTGGGATGGTCGAGGCACTCGGCTAGCACTCTAGATCGATGCTCGAAGACGACGCACAGTTTCCACGGCACGTAGTCTTCCTCTTCCGGCCTGTGGCCGAGATGACAGTATACTTGGCTTCCTTCAATTTGCAAAGTCTGGAAACCGCTCCGGAGCCTCCAAGATGCGTTTGGTGAGCCGCGTTATCCATTTGCAAGTCGATTCTTCTTCTCGCGTGGTCTGCAGGGCTACTTCTAAGGGTTGACGGGACAAAGCATCGGCTACGACGTTTTGCTTTCCTCGGCGGTAGTGTATGTCGAACTGGTATTGTTGTAGCTCCAGGGCCCATCGTGCGATCCGTCCGGTCGGGTTGTCGATGCTGTTGAGCCACTTGAGTGCGAGGTGGTCGGTTACCACATCGAACCGGTACCCTTCCAGGTAGCATCTCAGTTTCCGGATGGCCCAGACTATGGCCAAGCACTCCTTCTCAGTGACCGAATAGTTTTCCTCCGCCTTGACCAGTCGGCGGCTGACATAGGCGATCACCCGCTCGGCTCCTTGCTGCTGTTGCGTCAATACGGCTCCAAGTCCGCAGTCGCTTGCGTCGGTTAGGAGTACGAACTTCTCGCTAAAGTCCGGACAGGCAAGGACTGGGGCTTCTGTCAGACGTGCTTTGAGCTCTTCGAATGCAGCTTGTTGTTCCGGTTTCCAGTCCCACTTCTGGCCCTTCTTGAGTAAGAGTGACATGGGCTGGACTATGTCGGCGAAGTTCGGGACGAAACGTCGATACCAGGATGCTATCCCTAGGCAGCGTCTTAGCTCACGGCAGGTTGTTGGTGGTTGTAGCTCTCGGATAGCTGCGATCTTGTCGGGGTCGGTGTGGATTCCTTCTCCACTAATGACGTGCCCGAGGTACACGAGACTGCGTCTTAAGAACTTGCATTTGGCCCGGTTGAGCCGCAGGTTGGCTTGCCTTAGCCTTCGGAGCACGTCTCCTAGGTTGCGTACATGTTCCTCCAGTGAGGCGCCGCTCACGATGATGTCGTCGAGATACGCGAAAGCATATGGCTCCATGTCAGGGTCTATGACGCTGTCCAGGGCTCTCTGAAAGGTGGCAAGCGCTGAGTGGAGGCCGAATGGCATCACCTTCCAATGGAAGAGACCGCGTCCGGGTACCGTGAATGCGGTGTACTCCCGGCTGCCGCGTGCTATAGGAATTTGCCAGTAACCGCTCTTCAGGTCCAAGGTCGAGATGTATCTTGCGTTGCGCAGACGCTCCAGGATGTGATGGATCCTCAGCAGTGGATACGCATCCGGGATAGAGTTCGCGTTCAGCTGTCGGTAGTCGATGCACATCCGGACGTCGCCGGTCTTCTTTCCCACAAGCACGATTGGCGCGCTATGAGGGCTCTTGGATGGCTCGATG
>JAWNPO010000319.1:0-14359 GCA_035047525.1 Drosophila quinaria | reverse complement strand
ACTCAGGGCCAGAAGGCATTATAATTTATAATCTTATAAAAAAAAACCTCTTTACGAGGTAAAAGTCTAGTGACGAAAACAGTTATATGCCCCAAAATTTCTGATATCCAATTTTGTGACGAATAACATTAAGTTTGACATATAAATTATTTTAAAAAAAATTTTGGCACTCGGCACATTGCGCTAAAATGTCTCAATTCTTCATACCAAATAAAAACCACTGTTTTGCGCAGTGCCGAATGCAAAAATTTTTTTTAAAATAATTTATATGTCAAACTTAATGTTATTCGTCACAAAATTGGATATCAGAAATTTTGGGGCATATAACTGTTTTCGTCACTAGACTTTTACCTCGTAAAGAGGTTTTTTTTATAAGATATCAGAAATTTTTGAATAAGACATCAGAAATTTTGAAATTGAATTTTTTTTTTGGACAGTATATCTTTATCAACTTTGTTTATTTTTTGTACAAGCTGAAACAAACTGTCTGGCAACACTGGTTCCCTTTACAAACACACATGCCAAGCGCAAAAGCTAGTAGCACTCTTAAACTCTGGCTGCTATGACACTTTGCTGCTGCTGTATGCATGCTACTGCATATGCACATGCAGAAGTGTAAAGGTAAAAGGTATATTCAGTTAACAGGTAATATCTTGCCCAAACGAAATTTGACGGCTATGTGTTATATGTCAAAAACGTGAAATTGAATTGTCTACAACAAATAACATATTTAAAAGTCATTTGAAACGTAGATTTTTCTTAAATCACCGAAATGTGGGAAAAAAACCTTCTTTCACCTGAAGCTTTTTACCTGTGCTTTTAAGCAAAAAAGTTTACAGCTAGGCTTAAAGCCCTTCAAAACACCTTTCTAACGATATATAGATCAAATCTGTAGCTTCTATTGTTTGGAAGCTGTGGTTTTTGGCGATTTACATGCACATGTACATACTGCATATGTACTAGTCCATGCAGTAGTGTAAAGGTAAAAAGTATATTCAGTTAATAAGTAATATCTTCCAAACCCATCTATCATATATCAAAAAACGCGAAATTTTATACACTACAACATATTGAAAGCTAAAAAAAATCGTTAGCGTCGTTTTCTCAAAAACCGCCAAAATGTGGGACAAAATATCTTATTTCACCTGTTGCTTTTTACCTATGCACTTTAGAAAAAAAGTTTAAAGGTCTGCCTAAAAGCCCTTCAAAATATCTTTCCAACGATCACGTCTGTAGCTCATATCGTTTGGATGCTATAGGGGTTTAAATTTTAGCGGTTTTTAGCGATTTCCCGCTATACTAGCTTTTTTTCGAAAAAGTCGTAGAACAAACGTTTCTAGATTTTTGATCGGGAACAAGTCCTCATTCAAACTTTTAAGCTAAATCAACGCTTTGATACTAACAAACAGACAAACAAACAAACAAACAAACAAACAAACAAACAAACAAACAGACTGACTTTTCATCTCGTTTTGAAATGGGCACCAAAAATTTCAAAATTAATTATCTTCTGAACCAGTGATCGGATTTTGATGATCAAGGTGTCATTCGACGCGTATTTTTGATAAGAATAGTAAAAAATTAAAATAAAAATCGAAAAGGCTCCAACGGCCCCATTTGCTCCAATAATTTAAAATTTTCCCCTCCCACTAACACCTGTTTATCTCACGAACCACGTAAGTTTCCAAAAGTCTTAGTATGCAAATTTGTAAGTAAAATTGATACCTTTCGATCGGTACATAACTCGACCCGATCGGACAGTCATAGCAAATTTTCCATTCTTCCTGTGTATATATGCTAGTCGCCTTCGCACCCTTCGTGCTGCTTTCGTCACTAGCGCGGACTGCCGTCCGCAGTGATAAGCCAATAAAAATAATTGAAATACATTAAAGGCAGGCAGTGCTCAATGCCAGCCACGCATCAGTCCATCAACGTGTTCATATATGGGACAACGAACTCAGAAAAGAAACTCGCAATTTCTCCCCATTCGTAGGTTCTTCATCGATTGATGTCGAGGCAGAGGAAGGGGAAGAAAATCAAAATGGAGGCACGAGAATATTAAAGTAATGGCACGCAATAAAAGGAGAGGCATAAAAAACGACACGGCAATGTCAAAGTTGCGACGGAGGCCTCAAGTTATTGTGATTGCGGCTGCTGCCGTGTGAAAGGTTTGAAATAAATAAATAAAACATTGTGGGAAGTAAAGTCACTTGTTGATTTCGAATTTCGATGGTTAATATGTGTTTCTGAAGAAGGACAATCAAGTAAGTGATTGCTGGTTGATGGTTTGTTCACCTTCTCTTGTTTGTGAGAGTTACTAAGATGACAAAAGATTTTGATTTGCGTGCTTCAAAAGATATTTCCCATATGATTTGCCTTTCTGCGGCTTACGCTGCGTATACGTATTGTGCGCAGACAGCAATAAAGTGAGAAATTGCACACGTAATCCACATTACGTTCAGTTGTTTGTGACATGCTCAAATTACGAATATAATTGAGTGTTTTTATGTGTCGTTTTGACATTAATGTACCTCAAGAGGAGATTCTTCAAGGATAACGCATTTCCTGGGGCACTTAATTCTATTGTGGCCCTGAACTAAGCTGTAAAGAGTTTCCTTGCTCAGAAAACTTAGTTTTGTTTAACATTTTGAGTTTCTTCTTTAATTTTTCTTCAGATATTTGTCGGATGTTTACATTCTGTGTACTTGGAGCCAGGAACAACTCAACCACTTGAGCATCATTCTCTTGGCCACAAAAAGTTTTACGCGTTAAATTTCACAGCTTTGGCTTTGGCTTGTTAAGTTTCCTTTTGGTTTATTTTTATTATTCGGGCGAGCTACCCTTGATGTTTAATGCTGTAACGGTCGCCGTTTTGGTTGTGTTTGTTTTCGATTTAAATTGTTTTGTTTTTATCGCATACAGTTTGCGAGTCACTGCTCGCATGCGATAAAACTGTAGCACTCAGCTTTTCGTTGCGCTGCATACAATGTTGAAAAGCTCTCAGTAGCGATTGCTTATCAATACCCCTCTGCAGTTGCATTCCAATATCGGAATGCAAAGCTGCGCTTATTGGAATTGAGCGATATAAAAGCTCGCCATGCGGCCGCAGTCGCTCTCTTTCCTGTTTGACTTTTTCGCTGCTGGCTGTGTGCAAGTTCCCCTGCCAATTGGAATTGAATTAGAGGTGAATATTATATTTGAAGGGGAAACGATCCCATTTTTGGTTTATTTAAAAAGAATTTATTATGTAGACATTGCGCCCACCCCAGAAGCTGGAAAATTTTATAATTTTTGAAAATTATAAAAACCACAATTTTCGTGGTACATCTGCTGCCGCCATTTTTGGTCTTCTGTATATTTTTGCTGAAAAGGTATGTTGTGCAATATAAATTGCATTTTTTTGGCATCATTCTAAATGGTTTTTCTTTTTATCCAATAGATTGGTTAAATTTTTTAATTTTTAACCACCTACCCTCATCCACACTAGCGATCAGCTCTAACCTTGTTGGCCGGCGAGCCTCGAACAAGTACAGTGAGCCCTAGTGTGGATGCAAAAATTGTTTTGGAATTTTTTCATCGGCTATTGGCAAAACGCCAAATATCATTTCTTGGATTTTCAAATTACGCGCCTAATAGCGCCACCGCTGGATAAAGCTCTGGAGCGCAGCTCAGAGCGAAAGCTTTTCTTCAACGTTGGAGTTATCAGCTGCGCTTGCGCGCAAGCCTTTACCCCCCCTCTCATCTAAAAGTGTTGTGTGTGAGAATAGTGCTATAGGAAAATCTGTGAAAAGTGTGGTGCAAAACGAGTCTTGTTGTTGGTTTTTGCCAATAAGGCAATTAACTTAACAAAGGGTCTTGTATATGTGTGACGGTTGTTGAGGTTAAAAGCTCATATTCAAAAAAAGCTTTAGCGAAACTGGCCAGATCGGCAAAGTTAGTTGTTCATTTTTTTTCCATTAAAAAAAAAAAAAAAACATATAAATAAATTACAATATCAGCATAAACACATAGCAAAGAGAATAAAAATATTTAAATTTCAAATACTTGGGATAAAAATATATATTTCACATAACACACTCTCACACTAACACACACCATAAACACATATACACATACATCATTCACCGTGGGAAAGCTTTCCAACGTTGGACACATACATACATACAAACACACGTGAGTGAGAACTTTTGGTTATTTGCTTTTATATATTTTTCCCAAAAGCGGAGCCAAACTGACATACATATGTATGTATGTATGCACATGCAAATCAGAAATACATGCATACATACTTACATATTGTAAAAAGTGCAAGTGAATATTTTAAAATTATGTCAGACTGGTGAAGCTTCGTATTTAAAAACAACAAACAAAAATTATAAAATTTCAAATCGTATTTTTTTATTTGAAATTAAATATTCATATGAAGTATTCAATTAAATAGAAACAAAACAAAATTTTTTTTGAAAAAAAAAAAAAAAAATTAGAAAAAAAAACAATTAAATTTATGTTATAAAAAAAAAAAAAAAAAAAAAAAACTTATGAAATAAATTTTTATTCAAATGGAATAATAATACGAATAATTAACAAAAATGAAAACAGATTAAATGCCATGACTCTATTGCATTTCTAAATTTTTAAATAATAACGTTCATTAACCACACAACACTCATACATACATACACCCGTCCACTGCAGCAAAGCGATCAGCTGTCGCGCTGAAAAGCTTTTGCATGCCCTTTGCAAGCTTTTAACAATGCTTGCAAGATGTATGCACACACAGTAGGGAAACTTTTAATTTAAAATTTAATTAAAGTAATTTTCTGCTATGGAAAGATGAAAATATAACTACGATTTACTAATATGCACATACACACAGTCCCTTCGAAACATCTTCGCACCCTTTAATATTTAAATTAAGATTTATCCATGTATTAAAAATATTAATTACAACAAACGATACAATTGCTTTTGGCTACGATCCTACAGTGTCGCCTGTAAATATTCGCACACACACATCAACATAATGAGAGATAAAACAGTTTAAAATTTTTTTTTAAATCAAATACAATCAACAAATGCATTGTTGAAATTATTCAAGTTTTGTTAAATTAATTTTGTTATTTTTACTATCGCTAGAAATAAAAATAAAAATTGTAAGCATTTGCATAGAATGAAAAAAAAAAAAAATGAATTCTAATTAAGATTGTCCGCCCTTAAATCATTTTTATATCTGAATTAAACACAATTATGGCAATGAATCGAAATGATTTCGTTTTATGAATTTTTGGTATTTTTTCTTATTATGAGTCTGTAATTTTTTTTGAGTTTTCCTAATGGCCGAAATAATATAAATTAATGTGAGCAACATTTATCTTTGGGGACTTTCCATAAATAATTTTTCTGCGCAGGAAGTCCATTTGGTTGGGTGGGTATAGAGCGCATTCACGGGGCAAACAAAACCTTTGTCCCCGCCACAAAATCATCGGATCGCATACGAACGAAGCTGTCGTGCTTCATATAGAATATTGTTTCAACATTGAATTCTTTCATTCACGTTGGTTAATTTGATCTTGTTTCGGAGTTAGACTCCAATTTAAGGGACTCTATAAATAAAATTTGACATAACAGGAATTTCAGGACAGTAGCAAACCCACTCCCTCCTCCCGGCACGAGCTACCACAAGTAGGGTCCCGCTCCGCTACCTGTTTTGCTTTCCACTCGACCTGTTTGCATTTTTTTTGCGATATTGCATGCGATTTTTGATGCTGTCGCAGGCTAGATTTTTTTTTATTATTTTGCCATGAATTGTAAACTGGTGTCGTCCGTTCAATTACAAATTTTTGGCGCCCAACGTGGGGCGAGCTAACAGATTTCGTTGCTTGTTAAAACAGGAAAACAATTATTTAATAATGCTGAGAGTTAGTCGTCTCACAAATCCGTTGTTTGAGCATAGGTTAGTCAGAAGACATAACTGACCCTTGGCTTAAAGGTATCAGTGTAATGCGATAGTGTTCACTGATTGGATAAATTTGTTTAATACTTTCTCAAACTTTCATGAATCTTGAGTATTCAGTTTAACTCTGATACCCTGCTGAAATGTCACTGAGGTTGCTTTTGAATTAATTTTCCTTGGCGTAAGGCCGCTCATCAACTTTGGCTCATCGTTGTTTTCGTATCACAAAGTCGTGATTTTAGGCTCGTTTTGAGGGTTCGAAAATATTGCGTATACGTTCGTTGACTCTTGCGCATTTGGCTCTGCCGGATGCCCTGCCGAATTGTCACTTCGTTAAATCTTTTTTGTATCTTCTCTTCGAAAATAAAGTTTCTCCTTTGCCATACCAATTGATCAGATGGCTTCAAGATGTGTTTATGACACTGAGTGTTTTAGTTTTATGAATATAAAGGACGCTGCTTGTGCGTATTTATACTAAAGCTAAGAGGCTCAGTCAAGAATCACTAGCTCTTGTAGTTAGTCTGTTCAATAAGTAATTGCAATAGCCCAGAAAAATTCCCTCTCCTTCGTTCGTAAAGAAATCTTTTGGTTTTGTGAAAATTGTTCACTTTATTTATTTATTATGGCCAGATATTAGGAAAAATTTATTAAACATTAAATATATTCATTATGCTTGATCGCAGTCCCCCCGATCAGTCTCAGACTGAGGCAAGAAATAACTCTTGCATTATTTGCACTGTTGACATGACAAATACACAGGCGTGTCTTATGACAAATTGTAGCCATGTTTTTCATCAAGCTTGTTTGGAAAGCTGGTTTGAAACCAATGCACAATGTCCACGTTGCAATACTGCATGCACGATTGGAACATGCAAGTTGGTAGTCGGTAACTGTTCTCCAAATAGAAATAATACAGGAGCGCGTCCAAAGACGGCTGCTGTCGTACATCGTCCTGTGACAAGAGGATTAGCGAGAGCTTTGGAGGCAGGATCAGATGTGGAGGTTGCCAATCCTCAAATCCCACAGATGCTGCTGTCTCTCAGCCAGTGATTCGCCAGAGGCGAGGTCGACCACAGCGAAATAATAATAATCGCCAAAGCACAGCACCGGACTATGCTGTTATTCAATCTATGATTGAACAATCCGTATCTAGGATGTTAGCGTCGTTGCAATTAACCCCTCCTGGTAGCACCATTCCGCCAGAAATAGTAACCCGTACAGTTTCTTCTCCCACATGTTCTTCTGGGAATCCAAAGCGCATTGCTGATATAATGCAGAAATGGAATGTAACCTTCAATGGAGCTGAAGACGGTTTAGGTGTAGAAGAGTTCATTTATAGGGTAAAAGCATTGACGGATGAAACACTAGACAGTGATTTTCGTGCTCTTTGTAAGCACATGCATGTTTTGTTTGTTGGGAAAGCACGCGATTGGTACTGGCGTCACCATAAACAGGTTCCTTCAATCGTTTGGAAAGATTTTTGTGCTGCTCTCCGCCAACAATTTAAAGAATATCGTTCAGACTTTATGCTCAAAGAACGAGTGCGCTCTCGTAAACAGAAGCCTGGAGAATCCTTTACGGCTTTCTACGATGATGTGTTGTCATTGATGGATCGTGTAGCCATAAAAATTGACGAAGAAGAACTGTTGGAAATTCTAAAGAACAACTTGCTTCCAGTTCATCGTCATAAGTTGCTTTTTGAAGTTATTGAGTCAGTAGGTCATCTACGCAGGCTTGTGCAGATGAATGAGAATTTGATTAAAGAATTGCGTACAAATCCTACAGACATGACGAAGCCTAGACTGCCAGCCAGTCGACAACAAGTATACGCACTGGAGGAAGCATTGTCAGATGCTGATTCAAATTCGGAACTTGATCCATCTGTTGAAGTTGCCGCATTGCGACAGGCAGGCCCAAAGGTGAAGTGTTGGAATTGCGACGAGCTTGGACACTTCTGGGAAGATTGTCTGGCTGATCGCAGAGTCTTCTGCTATGGCTGCGGAGCTCCCAACGTTTATAAGCCGCAATGCCAAACGTGTCTACGTCGGATGTCGGAAAACCGCCAGAAGGGTGCAACCAACCAAAATCGGTTGCCCCTGAAATAGATCCGCATTCAATTTCAAATTCTGCTCCTCTGATATCGCAGCCAATAAAAATCTTAGAACGTGCACAAGCAGAGGTTGTGCCTAATTCATTTTGTAGGAATTTAGATCAAATTTATAAGGAAAAATTAGATAATTATTTAGCCATTAGAGATCGTATTTTCAATGAAGTTCCCTGTAAGCCTAAGTTGAATTCGTTAAGGATAAGAAATTATTATAAGAATATTAAGAAAACTCGTAGTTTATTAGTTTCCGCTATTTTTAGTAGTGCACAGGATATGCGTAGCTATGCTACTGTTTCCTTTTTAAATCGGACAGAACATGGTTTGCTGGACACTGGTGCCAATGTCTCATGTGTTGGTGCTAGTTTTGCCAGTCAAGATTTCGTCTCTTTTCCAGAATTCAAGTCGATAAAGTCGCATGTTCAAACAGCGGATGGCAAAGGTCATGAAGTAGTTGGTGTTCTGAACGTACTGATGACTTATAAAGACCAACAGAAGCCTATAAAACTCTTTGTCATTCCGTCGATTAAGCAAAATCTTATTTTGGGCATAGACTTTTGGAAAATGTTTGCGTTGGCCCCGAATATTATTTCTTCTGTAGAAATAGAGACAGAATCATTACCCACAGATCCAAACTCGTATCCACTAACAAGTTTGCAGAAATCTCAGCTAGAAGTGGTGAAGAAATTGTTCCCTAGTTGTACTGATGGTTTAGGTAGGACAAAGCTGATTCAACATCATATTGATATTGGAGAGGCGAAGCCTGTGAAGCAGCGATTCTATCCAGTCAGTCCTGCCGTAGAACAATTGCTGTACGCTGAAATAAATCGTATGTTGAAACTAGGAGTCATTGAGCCCTCGACAAGCCCTTGGAGTTCCCCTATGAGAATGGTTGTGAAACCAACCAAAGTTCGACTTTGCCTGGATGCTCGGAAGCTGAATGACGTGACTAAGAAGGATGCTTACCCCCTTCCTAGCATCGATGGAATATTTTCTCGACTTCCCCGTGCCAACATGATTACCAAACTAGATTTAAAAGATGCTTATTGGCAAATTGAGTTAAGTGAGGAAGCGAAGCCCCTGACAGCGTTCACTGTCCCTGGTTTGCCCTTATACCAATTTAAAGTGATGCCATTCGGGCTGTGCAATGCTCCTTCCACAATGTGTAGGCTTATGGATAGTTTGATCCCTCCTGATCTACGCCATTGCGTTTTTGGCTATCTAGATGATTTATGTGTCGTGTCAGAGGACTTCTCATCTCATCTGGCAGTACTCATTCGACTCGCCGAGCAATTCAAACGGGCAAATTTGACGTTGAATATTGAGAAAAGTCACTTTTGTGTGACGAGCATAAATTATCTAGGGTATGTCATCAACAATCAAGGCATTTGCACGGATCCTGATAAGATTTCCTGTATTCGAAATTGGCCCCCTCCCAGAAACTTAAAACAAGTTCGAGGATTTTTAGGTGTTTGCGGTTGGTACCGGCGTTTTATACGAAATTTTGCCGAGTTGACTTGCCCAATCACAGAAACTTTGTCGTCAAAGAAAAAGTTCGTTTGGACTGAAGAGGCTCAGGAAGCTATGGAAAAGCTGAAAGTCATTTTAACTTCAACTCCAGTTCTGCAAAATCCAGATTTTTCGAAAAAGTTCTTTTTGCATTGTGATGCTAGTAACTTTGGCATTGGTGCCGTGCTTGTTCAACTCTCGGAGGAAGGTGACGAGAAACCGATTGCGTTTATGTCAAGAAAACTGAGCCGTGCTCAACGCAATTATAGTGTCACGGAGAGAGAGTGCTTGGCAGTGATACTAGCGATCGAGAAATTTAGATGTTATCTGGAAATGCAGGAATTTGAAGTTGTGACAGATCATTCCAGTCTCTTGTGGCTCAGGCGACAACAAAATGTTTCAGGTCGATTAGCTCGATGGATTTTCCGCCTGCAGCAATATAAGTTTTCATTTTCTCATCGAAAGGGAAAAGATCATTGCGTTCCAGATGCTCTTTCTCGCCTTTCGGATGAAGAAGTTGCGGAGTTGGAAATAGGACCTGTTATCGAGCTAGAGGATGACGCTTTTGCAGATGCAGAATACCTAAAATTGATTTCTGAGTTTGAACAGAATCAAACATCTTTCCCGGATATTAAGATAATTGACAAACGTCTTTATAAACGGACAGTTCATGCGTCAGGTGACACCGAGCAAGAAAAACTTTCTTGGAAGCTTTGGGTGCCTGTGCGCTTGCGAGATAGTGTGCTGAAGCAGGCTCACGACAGCGTTGTGTCATCGCATGGAGGCATTCAAAAGACTCTGGAGAAGATTCGTCGTCATTTGTTCTGGCCTGGCCTAGCAGCTGATGTGCGAGAATATATTCGAAATTGCGACATTTGTAAGTCCACAAAGGCTCCAAATTACACTCTCCGTCCTCCCATGGGAGATCATTGTCCCACTGTTCGTCCCTTTCAACGATTATACATTGACTTACTTGGACCTTACCCGCGAAGCAAACAAGGACATATTGGCTTATTAATAGTGCTTGACCATTTTAGTAAGTTTCATTGGCTTTGCCCTCTTAAGAAATTTACTACTGCCAAAATCAGTCAATTTCTGGTTGACCACATTTTTAATTGCTATGGTGTCCCAGAAACTATCGTGAGTGATAATGGTTCACAGTTTAAAGCAGGCGAATTTAATGCACTCTTGACAAAGTTAGGAGTTAATCATGTTTACACAGCTCTCTATTCGCCCCAGAGCAATGCTGCAGAGCGTGTAAATCGCTCCTTGTTAGCAGCTGTCCGTTCGTACATTAACCAAGATCACCGAGAATGGGATATTCATTTGACCGAAATCTCGTGTGCGTTAAGATCTTCTCTTCACCAGTCTTTGGGTTGCTCGCCGTATCGAGTATTATTTGGCATAGATATGATTACTCATGGCAAGGACTACAAACTGTTGAGGAAGTTAACCATGTTGGAAGAGCCCATGACTCCGTTAGATCGCTCGGATAACTTGGCAATATTGCGACGAGACATTCAGCAGAATATTCGAAAGGCATATGACAAGAATGTGGTCCAATATAATCTTCGTTCGAAGCCAGTTTCATTTTGTGAAGATCAAGAAGTTTTCCGCAGAAATTTTACTTTGAGCAAATTTGCTCAAAACTTTAATGCGAAGCTTGCTCCTCAATTCATTAAATGTCGTGTGAAAAAGAAACTTGGAAATTGCTTTTATTTGCTCGAAGACCTTTCAGGCAAAGAAGTTGGAACATTTCATGCGAAAGATATTCGTGCTTGATTCCCGCTAATCTGCTCAGCGAGCGCTGG
Source organism: Drosophila quinaria (assembly GCA_035047525.1). NCBI lineage: Eukaryota > Metazoa > Arthropoda > Insecta > Diptera > Drosophilidae > Drosophila > Drosophila quinaria. Next base: position 2,982 of record JAWNPO010000319.1, on the reverse strand, counting down.
CAAAATTATCGGGTGTTGTAACGGTCGCCGTTTTGGTTGTGTTTGTTTTCGATTTAAATTGTTTTGTTTTTATCGCATACAGTTTGCGAGTCACTGCTCGCATGCGATAAAACTGTAGCACTCAGCTTTTCGTTGCGCTGCATACAATGTTGAAAAGCTCTCAGTAGCGATTGCTTATCAATACCCCTCTGCAGTTGCATTCCAATATCGGAATGCAAAGCTGCGCTTATTGGAATTGAGCGATATAAAAGCTCGCCATGCGGCCGCAGTCGCTCTCTTTCCTGTTTGACTTTTTCGCTGCTGGCTGTGTGCAAGTTCCCCTGCCAATTGGAATTGAATTAGAGGTGAATATTATATTTGAAGGGGAAACGATCCCATTTTTGGTTTATTTAAAAAGAATTTATTATGTAGACATTGCGCCCACCCCAGAAGCTGGAAAATTTTATAATTTTTGAAAATTATAAAAACCACAATTTTCGTGGTACATCTGCTGCCGCCATTTTTGGTCTTCTGTATATTTTTGCTGAAAAGGTATGTTGTGCAATATAAATTGCATTTTTTTGGCATCATTCTAAATGGTTTTTCTTTTTATCCAATAGATTGGTTAAATTTTTTAATTTTTAACCACCTACCCTCATCCACACTAGCGATCAGCTCTAACCTTGTTGGCCGGCGAGCCTCGAACAAGTACAGTGAGCCCTAGTGTGGATGCAAAAATTGTTTTGGAATTTTTTCATCGGCTATTGGCAAAACGCCAAATATCATTTCTTGGATTTTCAAATTACGCGCCTAATAGCGCCACCGCTGGATAAAGCTCTGGAGCGCAGCTCAGAGCGAAAGCTTTTCTTCAACGTTGGAGTTATCAGCTGCGCTTGCGCGCAAGCCTTTACCCCCCCTCTCATCTAAAAGTGTTGTGTGTGAGAATAGTGCTATAGGAAAATCTGTGAAAAGTGTGGTGCAAAACGAGTCTTGTTGTTGGTTTTTGCCAATAAGGCAATTAACTTAACAAAGGGTCTTGTATATGTGTGACGGTTGTTGAGGTTAAAAGCTCATATTCAAAAAAAGCTTTAGCGAAACTGGCCAGATCGGCAAAGTTAGTTGTTCATTTTTTTTCCATTAAAAAAAAAAACATATAAATAAATTACAATATCAGCATAAACACATAGCAAAGAGAATAAAAATATTTAAATTTCAAATACTTGGGATAAAAATATATATTTCACATAACACACTCTCACACTAACACACACCATAAACACATATACACATACATCATTCACCGTGGGAAAGCTTTCCAACGTTGGACACATACATACATACAAACACACGTGAGTGAGAACTTTTGGTTATTTGCTTTTATATATTTTTCCCAAAAGCGGAGCCAAACTGACATACATATGTATGTATGTATGCACATGCAAATCAGAAATACATGCATACATACTTACATATTGTAAAAAGTGCAAGTGAATATTTTAAAATTATGTCAGACTGGTGAAGCTTCGTATTTAAAAACAACAAACAAAAATTATAAAATTTCAAATCGTATTTTTTTATTTGAAATTAAATATTCATATGAAGTATTCAATTAAATAGAAACAAAACAAAATTTTTTTTGAAAAAAAAAAAAAAATTAGAAAAAAAAACAATTAAATTTATGTTATAAAAAAAAAAAAAAAAAAAAAAAAAACTTATGAAATAAATTTTTATTCAAATGGAATAATAATACGAATAATTAACAAAAATGAAAACAGATTAAATGCCATGACTCTATTGCATTTCTAAATTTTTAAATAATAACGTTCATTAACCACACAACACTCATACATACATACACCCGTCCACTGCAGCAAAGCGATCAGCTGTCGCGCTGAAAAGCTTTTGCATGCCCTTTGCAAGCTTTTAACAATGCTTGCAAGATGTATGCACACACAGTAGGGAAACTTTTAATTTAAAATTTAATTAAAGTAATTTTCTGCTATGGAAAGATGAAAATATAACTACGATTTACTAATATGCACATACACACAGTCCCTTCGAAACATCTTCGCACCCTTTAATATTTAAATTAAGATTTATCCATGTATTAAAAATATTAATTACAACAAACGATCCAATTGCTTTTGGCTACGATCCTACAGTGTCGCCTGTAAATATTCGCACACACACATCAACATAATGAAAGATAAAACAGTTTAAAATTTTTTTTTAAATCAAATACAATCAACAAATGCATTGTTGAAATTATTCAAGTTTTGTTAAATTAATTTTGTTATTTTTACTATCGCTAGAAATAAAAATAAAAATTGTAAGCCTTTGCATAGAATGAAAAAAAATGAATTCTAATTAAGATTGTCCGCCCTTAAATCATTTTTATATCTGAATTAAACACAATTATGGCAATGAATCGAAATGATTTCGTTTTATGAATTTTTGGTATTTTTTCTTATTATGAGTCTGTAATTTTTTTAGTTTTCCTAATGGCCGAAATAATATAAATTAATGTGAGCAACATTTATCTTTGGGGACTTTCCATAAATAATTTTTTTTCTGCGCAGGAAGTCCATTTGGTTGGGTGGGTATAGAGCGCATTCACGGGGCAAACAAAACCTTCGTCCCCGCCACAAAATCATCGGATCGCATACGAACGAAGCTGTCGTGCTTCATATAGAATATTGTTTCAACATTGAATTCTTTCATTCACGTTGGTTAATTTGATCTTGTTTCGGAGTTAGACTCCAATTTAAGGGACTCTATAAATAAAATTTGACATAGCAGGAATTTCAGGACAGTAGCAAACCCACTCCCTCCTCCCGGCACGAGCTACCACAAGTAGGGTCCCGCTCCGCTACCTGTTTTGCTTTCCACTCGACCTGTTTGCATTTTTTTTGCGATATTGCATGCGATTTTTTGATGCTGTCGCAGGCTAGATTTTTTTTATTATTTTGCCATGAATTGTGAACTGGTGTCGTCCGATCAATT
>JAWNPO010000318.1:0-25437 GCA_035047525.1 Drosophila quinaria | reverse complement strand
CAAATTAACCTATATTATGATTACATTATATATTGCCGTGCGCTTAAGGCTCATCCAGACGTTAGTGCTTTTAATACGTATTATTTAAAATATTATTTATTAATCTTGATTTGTAAGTGTATATTTTATTGTGACATTACATTTTGTTGTTGTTTTATGTTTTCTTACTACTATATAACTATTTAAACTTTGTCTGAGTCAAAGATTATACCCCTCTCTTTGAGGTTGATTATTATGTGATCCACTGAATACTCAAATGGTATTCGGATCTGTTCTACGCTATCGCAAATATGTGGATTTCTACTGTGCTGATTAAGGTCAACAAACTTTTCGATTATTCTAAAGAAAAGGGTATCCAATCGTTTTGTTTTGGTGGTCTTATAAAGCATGGAGTTGGATACGTAACGGAATGTGTGCGGATTGTAGGAAGAGTTTCCTAAAGCACGTCTTAGAATGCGTCTTTCAAACAGACGCATTATTTCCAGTTGACTGGATTTTATATTAAATCAGCTTATATGACCATGGATTAGAATGGGCTGAACTAGTTTCTTATAGGCGCGTAAGTTGCAGATCTTGTTGCTATTGTGTGAGGGGTTTAAGCTTTGGCTGCAGTTGAATTTTGGCCTTCTTGAGGGTATGTTCAACATGTAACATGTATTTTAAATGATTCTTCATTTGGATTTGAATGTTCCCATTGACATAAAGTTTGGGCTTAAATTTTCTGGCTTTTTTGTATATATCGCTGAGCCCGGCTCCACGAAATATACAGCCTTCGCATTTAATTTTAATCGCCATTTTTAAAGGTAATGCCATAATTGGTCAAGATAACTATTGAGATCCATTTCTGCACTTGGTATCCATGCACCTGAGGGCAGCAGAAGAATATCGTCAGCGTAAACTAGCGGCTGAATGCTCGCTGTTGACGTTGAGTTTGGGTTTTGTCGGAAGTCTGGCATATCTGCAAGATATATGTTGTAAAGAATTGGTGCTAATAGAGACCCTTGGGGCACACCTGCTGTTATATTTCGGATGAAAGATCTTTCAATGTCTTCTGGGCTATTGACATAGATTGACTATATATTACGTGTAGTATTCGGGCTATTCATTTGGAATATGAGCCCATTTTTGCAAACGGTGGCGAAGGCTTTCTCGAAGTCGAGAGCACAAGCAATTATGGCCCTTTTTCTGAATAAATTGCTGTAGATAAATGAATTGGCTACTAAGGAATGACTAATGGATAATCTATTCCTAACACCAAATTGATATGGCTTGAGTATTTGATGGAACTTAATATGCTTTTTAATTTGTTCCATAAGCATTTTCTCAAATAGAAGGCTTATTGCAGAAAGTATTGATATGGGTCTGTACCCCTAAAGGGATTGGGGATTAGCTTTTGGCTTAGGAATTGGAATGACTTTGCTGCATTTCAAGCTAGTTGGGAAGTAGCAGGCGTTAAAGCAATGACTAAATAGAATTGCTAAGTGCTTAAATACTAGAAAATTGCACTGCTTAAGGAGGTAGTTGATACTACCATCAGGGCCCATTGTCTTTTTACTGTTTGTGCAACTTATCCATTCAACTGGCCAATTGCCATCTGCGCTTCTATTTGAGTCAAAGCTCATAATGTACGAGGCTGGTCCTGACTGCTTATGGATTTGTTCAAACGACCATGCAAAAGCATTGACTTTCTCAAATTTAGATTTAATTATTGGCGGAATATTGATATCAATGCCGCCATGTTCGGCTGTTGAAACACAGATATCGTGTTTAAGGGATTCGTCATTTTGATGGAATTGGTTGCTGCGTTGCAACGATTTGATACTTATTTTGCTCGGGTGTGTGCGTTTTAAGTGGTCCTCGATATGTTTAAGTTCATTGACTTGAATGTGGGTGTTTATTTGAGTTGTCATATCTGAAATTACGCTACGGAGCTTTCCTTTTTCTGTATCGGATAGTGTTAATTGATGTCTGAAGAGATATCTTCTGAGATATCGTTTCTGCTTGATGAGCTCGAGGCAGTGCCTGCTAAGTTGAGCTCTAGTGTTTGGTTTAGACGGACAAATCGTTATTTTAGGAATCGCACTGGGGGTGTCTAGGGCACTGTTTAGGGCAACGTTTAAGTTATTTACATGGTGATCTATTTCGGACGGACTCTGGTTATATGTATTGGCTATTGGGATAAGGTTTCTTAGTAAAATTTTGTTCCAAGCTAGGGAATTTATTCTATTAAAGTTATGTACTATTTTTGGTCGAGCGGATATTAGGCGGTATTCGCCAAGCCTAGTTGTGAATTTTACGCCAAAATGATTAGAAGGAAAATCATTTGTGACTGCACAGAGTTGATTTATGTCAATGGGAAGTTCATATAGTATATATAGTATATAAAGTAATCTATTGAGGATGGGCTATTAATGTTTTGGTTATTGGGACGACTAGGTCCTCTTGTTGGGTGAGGAACAAAGCTAGGTTGTTCCAGAAGCCAGTTGTAGAGAATTTCACCGTTTCTGGTGGGCAGGATTATGGAGTGGGGCATGCCAACTGGGGTGTTTGCAGTTTAAGTCACAGCCTATTATAATATGACCGCCATTCTGGATACGGGTTAGAGAACCAGAGATGGTTTTCAGGTCAACTAACTGGAGAGGATCATTGGGTCGCTTATAGAGAGAAACTGCAATGAAGTTTTGAGAATTTATATTTGCGTCTATATATGAGAGTTTAATGACTATTGCTTCAATAAAGCAAATGGGTCCTATTTTGATGCGTTAGAATTCAATGCCGTTCTTAACGCATATTGCGACGGACATACCATGCTCTCTCGAGTCTTGGCGTTGCGCATAAACTGTGTGAGTGGCTGGCGCTTGTTGCCTTATAAACTGATAGTGTTTGAGATTAATAGAATGTTTGGTTGCCAGTCGGTGCTCTGCAATAAGCATTGCGTCTGGTCTGTGTTTATTAAGGAAGAGGTCTAATTTGTATCTCTTGTTTAGGGAGATAAGGGAGTTTACATTTTGAAAAATGCATTTTAAGGTGGTCATTACTTCTGCACTATTTGAATGAAGAAGTCAAGCAGTAGTGCGTGCTTCATCTTTGTTGCCTCTTCTTTAGTTTGAATCCCTTTAGTAGGGTACTTCTTATTAAGGTTCTGCAGAGCTATCTTTGTTAAGACCATCTAGGGTTATGGATGTTTGTGGCAGAGGTTGTAGTTTCGGGGCGAATTTCTTGGCCATATGGTTCCGAAGAGCCGGGTTGCTGATCACAACATTTTGTGGAAGCTGGGGAGGTTCCGGGGAGGGAATTGTACGTTTTTGTTCAGTATTCTTGAACAAAGAAGAAAAGGGAATGTTGCTGTCGAATTTTTTGTAGGCAACAGACTTGGCTTTGGAAATAGCCCTTGTTGTTTTTTGCTCAGAAGTTTTGCGCTTCTGGCTTAATTTTTCAGAAACCTGAATTCGAATTGGGCATATTTTGGCATTTACAGTATGCTGCCCTTTGCAATTAACGCATTGCGTTTTAGTGTTATCGGACCGGGGGTCTGTTTTTGAAATGCTGCACTTTCCTGGGGCATGAACTGCAATGCACTTAATGCAACGGTACTGCATTTTGCAGTTACTGGCAACATGGCCGAATCTTTGGGAATTGTGGCATAGGCTAATGCTTCTTTTGCTCTTCTTAAAGGCTTCGAATTTGACCTTGCAGTCAAGCAGGGGGTTTATTTTTAAGACTTGTGAATGCTGACTAGATTTTTCAATCTGAACTAACCAGAAACTTTTCTTAAATTCTTTTACTGTCAGAATTTTAACTTCTGGACAGCTCTCTTGGATGGCCATTTTGACCTCTTCCTTACTAAATATTTGCTGTGGCAGTTTTTTCAAAATTAGGGTTATGGTCTTGAGTTCTCTTGGAGTAAAGGAAAAGTAATTAATTTTCTTGCTGTCTAGCATTTCTTTAGTTTTAAGAAAATCTTCCAGGGAGAAAACTTTAATTTGGGTCCTATTTTTATTTATAAAATGCTCATCAACGATTTGGCGCAACATACCTGTCAGCTCCTTCGGATTGACGTTGTATGTGGCGATGATTGGAATGTCCCTCTTCTTCGATGTCTTCGGTGTTTTTGGTTGAGTTGTTGTTCCTGTATTAGTTTTCTTTGTTGTAGGTGTTGGTGACTTGAGATCCCTCGTCCTCTTGGTGGTTTTTGGTTGGTTGACATCCATCTCTTCGATCTCTTTGGTTGCTTTTGATTTTGCTGCCATTTTGGGTTTCTTTTGTTTTTCCAGTGTCGGAAAGTCCACGTCATTGCTGTTAATATCATCGTCCAGACCTGCAAATCGATTGCCGACCAGAGTTTTCACTGTTGCATTTATGCCAAACGTGGTCAGTTGGGTTTGAACGGTCTTGGCTTTCTTCACAGTTTCGTCTGCTGCAGCTCTTGAACGCAGCTCCTGCAGTTCGGCCAAGAGTTTTTCATACTCTTCAGTCGCTATCCACACGACACTTCTGTTTTCATCTTGGTCGACGTTGGTCGCTGTGTCGTCTAAATCGGTGTATTCGTCTAGGCTTAGAGACGGTTAACGATTTCGTTTTCCGCACACACTTTCATCGTCCCTATTGTTGTCATCTAACACTCGTTTGACACCCGCACATGCCATTTCGTTTTGTTAGTAAACTCTAGTTTCTAGATTATACTTATCTTTCACTCTATTTTTTTTATGTGTTTCACCATTTTCACTCTTTCTTTCGCTATTCTTTACTATGAGTAATTTCTCTGTGTCCATTTCATAAATCACTCACTGGTATGGTTTTGTCACTGCTTTTAGCTCACTGGCCTTCACTACACGGTTGTTGCAACTGCTGACGTAATTCACTTTGCCTTTCCCTTCACTTTTCCACCTTTGCCGCTACCAGACATTTTTCTTTATTTTTATTTCACTGTTTCATTTTGTTTTTTTATTTTTGTTTATTGGTCTAATCTTAAATATGAAGGTAATACATTTTTGGTACTTATTCTATTGTTAAACTCGAGTGACAAGGTCAAATTAACTTATATTATGATTACATTATATATTGCTCAGCGCTTAAAGCTCATCCAGACGTTAGTGCTTTTAATACGTATTATTTAGAATATTATTCTTTAATTTTGATTTGTAAGTGTATATTTTATAGAGACATTACATTTTGTTGTTGTTTTATGTTTTCTTACTACTATATAACTATTTAAACTAACTAAAGACTATGCTACGAATTAGTTAACTAGATAGGACAGAGAGAGAAGGGAGTACAATATTTACAAAGGTTTGGGGAAGAAAATTTGGTTGCGCCAATTTGTTAATAAGCATTTTATTAGTTTATATTGAAGGACAATCCATCGGATCCATCCATCTATGGAATTGGATTTTCTGTGGTAAAAGATCAGGTTATTGTCTGAGTCAAATATGATACCTTTCTCTTTGAGGTGGCTAATATGGTTGATTGTGATGCGATCCACTGAATACTCCAATGTTATTCGGGTCTGTTCTACGCTATCGCAAAAATGTGGATTTCTATTGTGCTGATTAAGGTCAACAAACGTTTTGTTTTGGTGGTCTTATAAAGCATTGAGTTGGATATGAAATGGAATGTGTGCGGATTGTAGGAAGAGTTTCCTACAGCACGTCTTAGAATGCGTCTTTCAAACAGACGCATTATTTCCAGTTGACTGGATTTTATACTAAACCAGCTTATATGACCATGGATTAGAATCGGCTGAATTAGTTTCTTATAGGCAGTGCGCGTAAGTTGCAGATTTTGTTGCTATTGTGTGAGGGGTTTAAGCTTGAAAGGGGTCTAAATACATGGTAAATTTGATGCAGTTGAATTTTGGCCTTCTTGAGGGTATGTTCAACATGTAGCTTGAAATTAAGTTTGTCATCATAAATGACTCTTAGATATTTTAAATGATTCTTCATTTGGAATGCTCCCATTGACATAAAGTTTGGGCTTAAATTTTCTGGCTTTTTTGTATATATCGCAGAGCCTGGCTCCTAGATATTTTAAATGATTCTTCATTTGGATTGGAATGGTCCCATTGACATAAAGTTTGGGCTTACATTTTCTGGCTTTTTTGTATATATCGTTGAGCCTTGCTTCTTCGCATTTAATTTTAATCGCCATTTGGAGAAGAAATGACATAATTAGTCAAGATAACTATTGAGATCCATTTCTGCACTTGCCATCCATGCACCTGAAACCAGCAGAAGAATGTCGTCAGCGTAAACTAGCGGCTGAATGCGCGCTGTTGACGTTGAGTGTGGGTCTTGTCGGAAGTCTGGCATATATGCAAGATATATGTTGTAAAGAATTGGTGCTAATAGTGACCCTTGGGACACACCTGCTGTTATATTCCGGATCCTATTTTGATGCGTTCGAATTCAATGCCGTTCTTAACGCATATTGCGACGGACATACCATGCTCTCTCGAGTCTAGGCGTTGCGCATAAACTGTGTGAGTGGCTGGCGCTTGTTGCTATATAAATTGATGGTGTTTAAAATTAATGGAATGTTTGGTTGCCAGTCGGTGCTCTGCAATAAGCATTGCGTCTGGTCTACGTTTATTAAGGAAGAGGTCTAATTCGTATCTCTTGTTTAGGGAGATAAGGGAGTTTACATTTTGAAAAATGCATTTTAAAGTGGTGATTACTTCTGTACTATTTGAATGAAGAAGTCAAGCAGTAGTGCGTGCTTCATCTTTGTTGCCCCTTCTTTAGTTTGAATCTGTTTGATAAGGTTCTGCACAATGTTTATGCAGGAATAGAGCTCTTTTCCCAAGATGTCAGAGCTATCTTTGTTGAGATCCTCTAGGGCTATGGATGTTTGTGGCTGAGGTTGGGGTTTCGGGGCGAGTTTCTTGGCCATATGGTTCCGAAGAGCCGGGTTGCTGATCATAACATTTTGTGGAAACTGGGGAGGTTCCTGGGAGGGAATTGTACGTTTTTGTTCAGTATTCTTGAACAAAGAAGAAAAGGGAATGTTGCTGTCGAATTTTTTGTAGGCAACAGACTTGGCTTTGGAAATAGCCCTTGTTGTTGGAAAAAGCCGGCATTTCCGTCGCGGCAGAGAGCGTCACTTTTCCGACGGGCTCAACGAGACAAGAACGCAGCGGACAAAATCAAGTGTTACGACGTGTCTATCCATAACCAAAAGAACAGTGCAACGGCGCGACAACGTGCAACCAGAAAACAGTGCAACGGCGCGACAGCGTGTAACCAAAAGAACAGTGCAACGGTGCGAAAATGTGCAACCAGAAACACAGTGCAGTAGCGCGACTATTTGGCGCAACAACAACAACGACAGAATCAAGGAAACGGCCACGCCACTAGCCACAACATTTTTTTTGTTAGTGTGTGTGTGTGTGTGCGCACGTGCCTTTTTTCAAGGGGCAAAAGACAGCAACAACACAGCGCAGCGCAGCGCAGCGCTTTTAGCCGCAACACTTTTGTGTGTGTTCGCGCGTGCCGCTTCTCAAGGGGCAAAAGACAGCAACAACACAGCGCAGCGCAGCGCTTTTAGCCGCAACACTTTTGTGTGTGTTCGCGCGTGCCGATCTTCGAGGAGCAAAGACAGCAACAACACAGCGCAGCGCAGCGCTACTAGCCGCAACACCTTTGGTGTGTGTTAGTGGGCGTCCTCTCCTGAGCAGCCGCGACCACGTTTGTGTGTGTGTGTGTCCGCTGTGCTGCCGGCAACAACAGCAACCACAGCAGCAGCAACGCGGCGCCAGGCAGCGTCACCAGCCACAACGCTCAGAGTAGGGCCCTCCTGAGGCTCACGACGGGCAGTCGGCAGCGGCAAAGAAACACGCGAAGTGTGAGTACGCAGGGAGCCACCTGCTGAACACGCAACAGGATCGATCACCTCTACTACGACCAGCAGCGGGTAAGCCGGCCAGCGGCCTTGCGTCTTCGTCTTTTCTTGGCTCCGCCTACGGAGCAGTGGCCAGTCTCTTCCGGCCGTGCGGCACCGATTTTCCAATGTGAATTCTCCAAGATGAAAACCCAATAAAGACGGGTGAATTTTTGTAACGATAGTGGCGAGTGTTTTTATTCCTTTTCCCTGGTGAGATATTTCTTTTCTTTTTTTTTGTAAATTTCAGGAAACCGGATGCGGGCCATAGGAGACGGGTGCATAGTCGAACCGACCGACCGGACGTGGTATTTTTTTATCTCTCTTCGGGATCTGCCAAATCTTCTCCCTTGCCCAGAATCTTTTGTTCTCACGCGCCACGGGCGGACGCCTGACATTTGGGCAATACCCTGGAAATCAGGCAAATGGATTTCGTGGTATTCCAGTTTTTTTTTCCTTTCCCTTTCGATGGGGACCACGTGTAAATTTTTTTTGAAGGGGCAATTATTTTTTTTTGGAAGGGCCATTTTGTTGAGAGTCTCTTTTTTTATCTCTTCGATGACAAGTAGCAGCGCTAGTCCGTCGCACAGCGGGAGATTTTGGGTTGCTGTTTCCAGATCGCGAGGGACCGGAGGAGAGAAGCGCGGGTCGCGACGCTAACACAGCCGCCACATGGATCGTCGGTACCGAGCACCACCGTTGCGGTATTACGGCACACCAGCGCTGGACATCTCTATGGAGCCTACCGGCCGTTCAGGTGTGGAACAGCCTCCGGGGCTCCGATGAGAGCCGCTCAACAGAGGCAAACACCTTGGGTATGGACGCCGGGCAACCCCTGAGCCCGGTGCGAGGAGCCGCTGGAGGAGCCGGCGCCGCGAGGGCAGCCCTTGGCTGGGGCCAACCCAACTGGGTAGCCGCCCCAGCAACGTGGCAGCTCCAAGGACTCGACGGAGTCGTGCCCGTCTCGCTCCTGGACTGTGTCCCCAGGGCACAGGGTCACGCCTTCGGCCGGACCGTCGTGGTCCGCATACGGACCGGCGGCCGGTCATTCCTCGTCCGCCTCCAATGGGGCGGGGCAGTCATGGTCACCCTCCTCCCGCCAGTCTAGTATTTTGCCGGACGGATCACGGCCTCTGCCGACGTCGACTGCGATCGCCACAGGCTTCATGGCTTGAGCCTAAGCAGGGAGCAGGCAGTCAGTCAAGAACCTTCACCGCAAACAGACGACCTCAAGCCCAGTAAATAAAATTCAGAACAACAGTCAGTGCAGGACCGTCACCGCGAGCAGTCGACGCAAACGCAAAAGAAAAATAAATCAATAAAATCAGAGAAAATAAATCTACAATATAAAAGAAAAATAAATCAACGCTAGAAAAGCAAATAAATCAACGCGAATAAAACCACCCACGCGAACGCGAGCGATATAATCAAGAAATCAACGCGAACGCATAATATAAGCCAGCCGCGACAGGATGCGCCTAGCTTCAAGAAACGTTTTCCGTTCATCGCGACTGAACCAAACACGTGCGCCAGTCAACATGGTCAGCGTCAGTTGGGTGTATTTCCGACGCCGGGACCAACTAATAGCGATCGCAACGGAGTTTGGCCTCGATCCTGAGGGAACCAAGGCGGACCTCCGTGCCCGGGTCGCGGAATTCGTTTCAATAAGCACCCATGCGGATCAAGTCATCCAAATCGGTCACCCTTCCCGGGTGGGAAACGTGGGGCGGAACCATCGAGGCACTTATCACCCATACCCAGACCACAAGTGGCGCGATCCCCTTCGGGGGAACCACAGCCGGACACACCACGTAATGTTTATCAAGACCCCTAAATGGGCAATCTCCCGCAGGCAGAGAAAGACCCAAAGGCGGGCACACCACGTAATGTTTATCAAGACCCCTCCGGGGGCACCAGCCAGCGAGAACCGAATCCGCACAGCAGAGACAACGCCCCAACAACGCTAGCTCCGGAAGACGAAGGCAACCATGAGACGAAGATGACTGAGGAAATCCGTTCCACCGGGTCAAGTTCTTGGGGACCACTTAAAGATGGCGCGCCATCTCAACGTCCCTACCCCTTCGGGGAAACCACGACCGAGGTTTGCGCCATAGCAATACCCCCGGAATCGGATCCTCACGTCAACGAGGCGGACGACGATGACCCCAGCGAGGCACAACCAAGTCAAGAAGAGGAACCCGAACTAGAGCCATGGGTGCGAGATTTCCTGGAACGAGAACTAGCGCAGTTTGAGACACTAACTGGAGTCACGCTCATCGCAGAGCAGGTGATCACTATGAAGGATGACCGCCCGATTAAACAGCGATACTACCCGAAGAATCCAGCCATGCAGCGCATCATCGACGTACAAGTCGACGAACTGTTGAAGAACGACTGCAGCCGTTTAAGAGCCCTCATAGCGCGCCCATCGTGCTCGTGAGGAAGAAGACCGGCGACGTCCGGATGTGCATCGATTACCGACCGTCTGCGCAACGCAAAATACATCTCGACCTTGGATCTGAAAAGCGGTTACTGGCAAATTCCCACGGCACGCGGCAGCCGGGAATACACCGCATTCACCGTACCTGGACGCGGCCTTTTCCATTGGAAAGTGATGCCATTCGGCCTCCCTGGACAGCGTCGTTGGTCCCGACATGGAGCCATTCGCCTTCACGTATCTCGATGACATCGTCGTGAGCGGAGCATCACTGGAGGAGCATGTACGCAACCTAGGGGAGGTGCTCAGAAGGCTAAGGCAAGCCAGCTTGCGGCTCAACCAAATGCAAGTTCTTCCGGCGCAGTCTAGTGTACCTTGGGCACGTCATCAGGGGAGAGGGAATCCACACGGACCCCGACAAGATCGCAGCAGTCCGAGAGCCCGGCTGACGGAAGCTCCGTTCCTAGCCTGCCCGGACTTTAGTGAAAAGTTTGTACTTCAAACCGACGCGAGCGACTGCGGACTGGGAGCCGTACTGACCTAACAGCACCAGGGAGCCGAACGGGTGATCGCATATGTCAGCCGTCGTCTGGTCAAAGCAGAGGAGAACTATTCGGTCACTGAGAAGGAGTGTCTGGCCATAGTCTTGGCCATCCGGAAACTGGGATGCTACCTGGAAGGATACCGATTCGACGTGGTAACCGACCACCTCGCACTCAAATGGCTCAACAGCATCGACAACCCGACTGGACGGATCGCACGATGGGCCCTGGAGCTACAACAATACCAGTTCGACATACACTACCGTGGCCGATGCTCTGTCTCGCCAACCACTGGAAGTAGCCCTACAGCTGGCCCGAGAGGAGGACCCAAGATGTAAATGGATAACACGGCTCACCAAACTCATTCGAGAGGCTCCAGACCGATTCCCGGATTTCACAATTGAGGGAAAACAAGTATACCGTCATCTCGGCCACCGACCAGAAGAGGAGGATTACGTGCCTTGGAAGTTGTGCGTCGCGTTCGACCACCGACCGAGAGTGCTGGCCGAATGCCACGACCATCCCACAGCTGGACACTTGGGTATCCGAAAGACGATCGCTCGGATCAGTCAACACTGCTACTGGCCCGGTTAGTACCGAGACGTAGCTCGCTACGTGAAGCAGTGCGAGAAGTGCCAGAAGTTTAAGGTTAGCCAACTTAAGCCTGCAGGTCGGATGCTGACTCGCCAGGTGGAGGAGCCCATCGGAACACTTTGCGCAGACTTCGTGGGTCCACTCCCACGGTCCAAGCATGGGAACATACTCTTGGTATTCTTCGACGCGTTCACTAAGTGGGTAGAGCTAACCCCCTTGCGGAAGGCGACATCAGCGCATCAGGAGCGAGCTTTTCGAGAAACCATACTCAGCAGGTTCGGAGTGCCTCAGCGTTTTGTGTGCGACAATGGTACACAATTCACAAGCCGATCTTTTCGTACCGGATTCAGCCCCGCGTTCTTAGTCCAAGGCACTCTATGATGAGGTCACACCCAGTATCGGACGGGAACCAGAAGTACCGGAAGACAAGGCCAGACGACTCCAAGACATCTTCAGAATAGTGAAGGAGAACACGCAACGAGCCACGATCGATCAGGCCAGGCATTACAACTTACAACGTCGTGAGTGGGGTCCGGAGTTGCATAGCCTCGTCCTAGTTAAGCACCACATGCTATCTAACGCCGCCGAGGGTTTCGCGGTCATGCTAGCACCGAAACAAGAGGGCCCCTATTACGTCCGGAAATTTATCTCGCCGAACGTAGTACGACTGCAACAAGTGGGCACATCCCGACGTCGGGTGGCCAACCTGGCCGACCTCAAAGCATACCACACTGAGCTCGAACCCGATGCCCAGCCTGAAACGGGGACAGTCTCCTCGATACCTGAGGTCCCCTCGGGCCTAACCCAGAACTGATCGCAAATATCCCCCTCCACGCCTAGGCCAAGCCAGACGTCTTTATTTAACTCTCCGAAAATACTACGTCTCTATTTAATTCTCCGAAAATATTACGTCTCTATTTAATTCTTCGAAATACTACGTCTTTACATAACTCTTCGAAAACTAACTACGTCTCGAACTAACCCAGGACTAGTGCGGAAACTCATAGCTAATTATTCCCGTTCATTCCCACAGTGCTGGGCCGGGCGAACCAACCGGAGCTATGGAGGCAGCCCACGGGGCGGACGCAGACAGGGAAGTCGACGAGGAGAATCGTCCCCAACGGTTACCGGATTCGGCGGACATCGGCGAAATCTTCGCCGTAGGGGTGAATCGCCAGGGCGCAGCCAACCTCGAGCTACCGATCCTGGAAGACGAGGAGTACCTCGATGTTCTCGCCGCAGTCGGGGACGTGGAGGTCGCCCAGGACTTGCCATGGGAGCAGATCGACTGGGTCGAAATCCCAGCCGAATGGAGTACTTTCTTCCTAAGGCCCGGATACAAGGGCAAAGGAAATTCGTGGTGGAATCGCACGGCAAGCGGTTCCAGGTGCGCATCGCACGGGCAGGCACCGTGACCGTTTTTCTTCGGCCCCCCCGAAGTAAGAAGGGGGTGTGAGGCAGCATCCAGCTGCATCACAAATTTTCTTTGTTTACATTCCAATGAGCGAGCCATTGGATCGCGCTCGCTCATTAGAGTCTTTTTTATTCTTTTGAACGTCGCATGGAGCGAAAACGTTCAGTTCCTCACAAGGAACCAGCGCATGGAATAAGTCGCGGTTCTTGTGATTCGATAGTAATTCGAAGGAACCGCTCATTTGAGCGTGTTCTTTCATTTAGTACCTAAAAATGAACCAGAGGAAAAAGCCGGCATTTCCGTCCCGGCAGAGAGCGTCCCTTTTCTGATGGGCTCAACGAGACAAGAACGCAGCGGACCAAATCAAGTGTTACGACGTGTCTATCCATAACCAAAAGAACAGTGCAACGGTGCGAAAATGTGCAACCAGAAAAACAGTGCAACGGCGCGACAGCGTGCAACCAAAAGAACAGTGCAACGGCGCGACAACGTGAAACCAGAAAAACAGTGCAGTAGCGCGACTATTTGGCGCAACAACAACAACGACAGAACCAAGGAAACGGCCACGCCACCAGCCACAACATTTTTTTGTTAGTGTGTGTGTGTGTGTGCGCACGTGCCTCTTTTCAAGGGGCAAAAGACAGCAAACGACACAGCGCAGCGCAGCGCTTTTAGCCGCAACACTTTTGTGTGTGTTCGCGAGTGCCGCTTCTCAAGGGGCAAAAGACAGCAACAACACAGCGCAGCGCAGCGCTTTTAGCCGCAACACTTTTGTGTGTGTTAGTGGGCGTCCTCTCCTGAGCAGCCGCGACCACGTTTGTGTGTGTATGTCCGCAGTGCTGCCGGCAACAACAGCAACCACAGCAGCAGCAACGCGGCGCCAGACAGCGTCACCAGCCACAACGCTCAGAGTAGGGCCTCCTGAGGCTCACGACGGGCAGTCGGCAGCGGCGAAGAAACACGCGAAGTGTGAGTACGCAGGGAGCCACCTGCGGAACACGCAACAGGATCGATCACCTCTACTACGACCAGCAGCGGGTAAGCCGGCCAGCGGCCTTGCGTCTTCGTCTTTTCTTGGCTCCGCCTACG
Source organism: Drosophila quinaria (assembly GCA_035047525.1). NCBI lineage: Eukaryota > Metazoa > Arthropoda > Insecta > Diptera > Drosophilidae > Drosophila > Drosophila quinaria. The sequence goes on along the minus strand of JAWNPO010000318.1, from coordinate 11,486 downwards.
GAGCAGTGGCCAGTCCAGTGGCCAGTCACATTTTCCAATGTGAATTTTCCAAGATGAAAACCCAATAAAGACTGGTGAATTTTTGTAACAATAGTGGCGAGTGTTTTTATTCCTTTTCCCTGGTGAGATATTTTTCTGTCCACGGATCTGATCAGGTGGCCGGGTCCGAGCGACGTTGGGGTCTCCCGGGAATGGGATTTCGGTCGGATCCGTTTCTCATTCCTGGGTGCATTGCCCCAACGCCGCCAGAAGGGGCGATCTTGTGCCCAAACCGTTGACCCGCATCACGGTCGTCGAGCCCTAGGAGGCGGACGCAGGATCGTGCCGACCGGCCGGACCTGGTGCTCGGAGAAGTTTCGGGAATGGAAATTCGGTCTGCTCCGATTCCTATTCCTGGATCCTCACCGGGGACCAGGCCTGGGAACCACCTGGATCCGGTCCGGGGACAGAATATCGGTCTGTTCCGTTTTCTGCATGCGGATCTGACCAGGCGGCCGAATCTGGGCGACGTTGGGGCATCCCTGGAATGAGATCCTGGTCGGATGCGCGTCTCATTCCTGGGTGTATCACCTGACACCGCCGGAAAGGGGCAAATCCAAATCCGAACCGAGGGGTTCAGGAGGTACAATAAGGACGACGCAACGGGCCTCGGGAGTCCCTTCATCGTCCTCCTGGACCACTCTTGGGTTCGCCACATGGTCGTTTCAGCCGATTTTCGAGCGAGAGCGTCCGCATACTTTCTGACGCTCCCGCCGCTCATTCCAGCCGTCCCAGATGATTACAAACATTCTGTAACAAACCCTAGCCGGACTGAGACGCCGACCCCGGCTGGAAACGCTTCGTTACAACCTCCTCTACTCTTTGGTTAACTGTGGGGTTGCTTTTGATTTTGCGGCCTTTTTGGGTTTCTTTTGTTTTTCCAGTGCCGGAAAGTCCACTTCATTGTTGTTAACATCGAATAGATCAAAACGATTGCCGACCAGGGTTTTCACTGTTGCATTTATGCCAAACGTGCTCAGTTGGGTTTGAATGGTCTTGGCTTTCTTCACAGTTTCGTCTGTTGCAGCTCTTGAACGCAGCTCCTGCAGTTCGGCCAAGAGTTTTTCATACTCCTCAGTCGCTATCCACACGACACTTATGTTTTCATCTTGGTCGACGTTGGTCGCTGTGTCGTCTGAATCGGTGTATTCGTCTAGGCTTAGAGACGGTTAACGACTTCGATTTCCGCACACACTTTCATCGTCACTATGGTTGTCATCTAATACGCGTTTGACTCCCGTACATGCCATTTTGTTTTGTTCGTACACCCTAGTTTCTAGATTATTCTTATCTTTCACTTAATTTTTTTTGTGTTTCACTATTTTCACTCTTTCTTTCGCTATTCTTTACTATGAGTCTGTGTCCATTTCACAAATCACTCACTGGTATGGTTTTGTCACTGCTTTTAGCTCACTGGCCTTCACTACACGGTTGTTGCAACTGCTGACGTAATTCACTTTGCCTTTCCCTTCACTTTTCCACCTTTGCCGCTACCAGACATTTTTCTTTATTTTTATTTCACTGTTTCATTTTGTTTTTTTATTTTTGTTTATTGGTTTAATCTTAAATATGAAGGTAATACATTTTTGGCACTTATTCTATTGTTAAACTCGAGGGACCAGGTCAAATTAACTTATATTATGATTACATTATATATTGCTCTGCGCTTAAAGCTCATCCAGACGTTAGTGCTTTTAATACGTATTATTTATAATATTATTCTTTAATTTTGATTTGTAAGTGTATATTTTATCGAGACATTACATTTTGTTGTTGTTTTATGTTTTCTTACTACTATATAACTATTTAAACTAACTAAAGACTATGCTACGAATTAGTTAACTAGATAGGACAGAGAGAAAAGGGAGTACAATATTTACAAAGGTTTGGGGAAGAAAGTTTGGTTGCGCCAATTTGTTAATAAGCATTTATTAGTTTATATTGAAGGACAATCCATCGGATCCATCCATCTATGGAATTGGATTTTCTATGGTGAAAGATCAGGTTATTGTCTGAGTCAAAGATGATACTTTTCTCTTTGAGGTGGCTAATATGGTTGATTGTGATGCGATCCACTGAATACTCCAATGTTATTCGGATCTGTTCTACTCTATCGCAAATATGTGGATTTCTATTGTGCTCATTAAGGTCAACAAACGTTTTGTTTTGGTGGTCTTATAAAGCATTGAGTTGGATATGAAATGGAATGTGTGCGGATTGTAGAAAGAGTTTCCTACAGCACGTCTTAGAATGCGTCTTTCAAACAGACGCATTATTTCCACTTGACCATGGATTAGAATGGGCTGAATTAGTTTCTTATAGGTAAGTGCGCATAAGTTGCAGATTTTGTTGCTATTGTGTGAGAGGTTTAAGCTTGAAAGGGGTCTAAATATATGGTAAATTTGATGCAGTTGAATTTTGGTCTTCTTGAGGGTATGTTCAACATGTAGCTTGAAATTTAGTTTGTCATCATAAATGACTCCTAGATATTTTAAATGATTTTTTATTTGGATTTGAATGTTCTCATTGACGTAAAGATTGGGCTTAAATTTTCTGGCTTTTTTGTATATATCGCTGAGCCTGGCTCCACGAAATATACAGCCTTCGCATTTATTTGCATTTAATTTTAATCGCCATTTGGAGAAGTAATGACATAATTGGTCAAGATAACTATTGAGATCCATTTCTGCACTTGTTATCCATGCATCTGAGGGCAGCAGAAGAATATCGTCAGCGTAAACTAGCGGCTGAATGCGCGCGTTGACGTTGAGTTCGGGTTTTGTCGAAAGTCTGACATATCTGCAAAATATATGTTGTCAAGAATTGGTGCTAATAGTGACCCTTGGGGCACACCTGCTGTTATATTTCGGATGAGAGAGAGAGATCACTAGCAATTATAGTCCTTTTTCTGAATAAATTGCTGTAGATAAATGAATTAGCTACTGCTTAGGAATGACTAATGGATAATCTATTCCTAACACCAAATTGATATGGCTTGAGTATTTGATGGAACTCAATATGCTTTTTAATTTGATCCATTAGCATTTTTTCAAATAGAAGGCTTATTGCAGAAAGTATTGATATGGATCTGTACCCCTGAAGGGATTTTGAGGACGAGTCCGGTCCTGACTGTGGCCTGATAAAATTCTTGATTTCTCTATTAACATGTCTTTAATGCCGTTTAAGCTCTGTGCTTTGGGATCTCATGTTATCGTTCTGCTTATGGATTTGTTCAAACGACCTTGCGAGAGCATTGACTTTCTCAAATTTAGATTTAATTATTGGCGGCATATTGATATCAATGCCGCCATGTTCGGCTGTTGAAACACAGATATCGTGTTTAAGGGGTTCGTCATTTTGAAGGAATTGGTTGCTGCTTTGCAGCGATTTGAGACTTCTTTTGTGTGTGTGCATTTTAAGTGGTCTTCGATATGTTTAAGTTCACTAACTTGAATGTGGGTGTTTATTTGAGTTGTCATATCTGAAATTACACTATGGAGCTCTTCTTTTCTTCTTCTTTCTGTATCGGACAGTGTAAATTGATGTCTGAAGAGATATCTTCTGAGATATCGTTTCTGCTTGATGAGCTCGAGGCAGTACCTGCTAAGTTGAGCTCTAGTGTTTGGTTTAGACGGACAAATCGTTATTTTAGGAATCGCACTGGGGGAGTCTAGGGCACTGTTTAGGGCAAGTTTAAGTTATTTACATGGTGATCTATTTCGGACGGACTCTGGTTATATGTATTGGCTATTGGGATAAGGTTTCTTAGTAAAATTTTATTCCAAGCTAGGGAATTTATTCTATTGAAGTTATGTACTATTTTTGGTCGAGCGGATAGTAGGCAGTATTCGCCAAGCCTAATTGTGAATTTTACGCCAAAATGATCAGAAGGAAAATCATTTGTGACTGCACAGAGTTGATTTATGTCAATGGGAAGTTCGACAGAGTATATAAAGTAATCTATTGAGGATGGGCTATTAATGTTTTGGTTATTGGGACGACTAGGTCCTCTTGTTGGGTGAGGAACAAAGCTAGGTTGTTCCAGAAGGCAGTTGTAGAGACTTTTACCGTTTCTGGTGGGCAGGATTATGGAGTGGGACATGCCAACTGGGGTGTTTGCAGTTTAAATCACAGCCTATTATAATATGACCGCCATTCTGGATACGGGTTAGAGAACCAGAGATGGTTTTCAGGTCAACTAACTGGAGAGGATCATTGGGTCGCTTATAGAGAGAAACTGCAATGAAGTTTTGAGAATTTATATTTGCGTCTATATATGAGAGTTTAATGACTATTGTTTCAATAAAGCAAATGGGTCCTATTTTGATGCGTTAGAATTCAATGCCGTTCTTAACGCATATTGCGACGGACATACCATGCTCTCTCGAGTCTTGGCGTTGCGCATAAACTGTGTGAGTGGCTGGCGCTTGTTGCCTTATAAATTGATAGTGTTTGAGATTAATAGAATTTTTGGTTGCCAGTCTGTGCTCTGCAATAAGCATTGCGTCTGGTCTATGTTTATTAAGGAAGAGGTCTAATTCGTATCTCTTGTTTAGGGAGATAAGGGAGTATACATTTTGAAATATGCATTTTAAGGTGGTCATTACTTCTGCACTATTTGAATGAAGAAGTCAAGCAGTAGTGCGTGCTTCATCTTTGTTGCCTCTTCTTTAGTTTGAATCCCTTTAGTGGGGTACTTCTTAATAAGGTTCTGCAGAGCTATCTTTGTTAAGACCATCTAGGGTTATGGATGTTTGTGGCAGAGGTTGTAGTTTCGGGGCGAATTTCTTGGCCATATGGTTCCGAAGAGCCGGGTTGCTGATCACAACATTTTGTGGAAGCTGGGGAGGTTTCTGGGACGGAACTGTACGATTTTGTTCAGTATTCTTGAACAAAGAAGAAAAGGGAATGTTGCTGTCGACTTTTTTGTAGGCAACAGACTTGGCTTTGGAAATAGCCCTTGTTGTTTTTTGCTCAGAAGTTTTGCGCTTCTGGCTTAATTTTTCCGAAACCTAAATTCGAATTGGGCATATTTTGGCATTTGCAGTATGCTGCCCTTTGCAATTAACGCATTGCGTTTTAGTGTTATCGGACCGGGGGTCTGTTTTTGAAATGCTGCACTTTCCTGGGGCATGAACTGCAGCGCACTTAATGCAACGGTGCTGCATTTTGCAGTTACTGGCAACGGTAATGCTGCTTTTGCTCTTCTTAAAGTCTTCAAATTTGTCTTTGCAGTTAAGCAGGGCGCCCATTTTCAAAGCTTTTGAAGGCTGACTAGTTTTTGGTTGCTCGACATCCACCTCTTTTATCTCTTTGGCTAACTGTAGGGTTGCTTTTGATTTTGCGGCCTTTTTGGGTTTCTTTTGTTTTTCCAGTGCCGGAAAGTCCACGTCATTGTTGTTAACATCGAATAACAAATCGATTGCCGACCAGGGTTTTCACTGTTGCATTTATGCCAAGCGTGCTCAGTTGGGTTTGAACGGTCTTGGCTTTCTTCACTGTTTCGTCTGCTGCAACTCCTGCAGTTCGGCCAAGAGTTTTTCATACTCCTCAGTCTCTATCCACACGACACTTCTGTTTTCATCTTCGTCGACGTTGGTCGCTGTGTCGTCTGAATCGGTGAATTCGTCTAGGCTTAGAGACGGTTAACGATTTCGTTTTTCGCACACACTTTCATCGTCACTATTGTTGTCATCTAACACGCGTTTGACTCCCGTACTTGCCATTTCGTTTTGTTCGTACACTCTAGTTTCTAGATTATTCTTATCTTTCACTTTATTTTTTTTATGTGTTTCACCATTTTCACTCTTTTTTTCGCTATTCTTTATTATGAGTAATTTCTCTGTGTCCATTTGACAAATCACTCACTGGTATGGTTTTGTCACTGCTTTTAGCTCACTGGCCTTCACTGAACGGTTGTTGCAACTGCTGACTTTTCCACCTTTGCCGCGACCAGACATTTTTCTTTATTTTTATTTCACTGTTTCATTTTGTTTTTTTATTTTCGTTTATTGGTCAAATCTTAAATATGAAGGTAATACATTTTTGGTACCTGTTCTATTGTTAAACTCGAGTGACAAGGTCAAATTAACTTATATTATGATTACATTATATATTGCCGTGCGCTTAAGGCTCATCCAGACGTTAGTGCTTTTAATACGTATTATTTAGAATATTATTTATTAATCTTGATTTGTAAGTGTATATTTTATTGTGACATTACATTTTGTTGTTGTTTTATGTTTTCTTACTACTATATAACTATTTAAACTTTGTCTGAGTCAAAGATTATACCCCTCTCTTTGAGGTTGATTATTATGTGATCCACTGAATACTCAAATGGTATTCGGATCTGTTCTACGCTATAGCAAATATGTGGATTTCTACTGTGCTGATTAAGGTCAACAAACTTTTCGATTATTCTAAAGAAAAGGGTATCCAATCGTTTTGTTTTGGTGGTCTTATAAAGCATGGAGTTGGATACGTAACGGAATGTGTGCGGATTGTAGGAAGAGTTTCCTAAAGCACGTCTTAGAATGCGTCTTTCAAACAGACGCATTATTTCCAGTTGACTGGATTTTATATTAAATCAGCTTATATGACCATGGATTAGAATGGGCTGAACTAGTTTCTTATAGGCGCGTAAGTTGCAGATCTTGTTGCTATTGTGTGAGGGGTTTAAGCTTTGGCTGCAGTTGAATTTTGGCCTTCTTGAGGGTATGTATGTATGTAGCTTGAAATTTAGTTTGTCATCATAAATGACTCCTAGATATTTTAAATGATTCTTCATTTGGATTTGAATGTTCCCATTGACATAAAGTTTGGGCTTAAATTTTCTGGCTTTTTTGTATATATCGCTGAGCCTGGCTCCACGAAATATACAGCCTTCGCATTTAATTTTAATCGCCATTTTTAGAAGTAATGCCATAATTGGTCAAGATAACTATTGAGATCCATTTCTGCACTTGGTATCCATGCACCTGAGGGCAGCAGAAGAATATCGTCAGCGTAAACTAGCGGCTGAATGCGCGCTGTTCACGTTGAGTTCGGGTCTTGTCGGAAGTCTGGCATATCTGCAAGATATATGTTGTCAAGAATTGGTGCTAATAGTGACCCTTGGGACACACCTGCTGTTATATTTCGGATGAAAGATCTTTCTATGTCTTCTGGGCTATTGACATAGAAGGAGCGTGAGCTAAGGTAATTGTATATATTACGTGTAGTATTCGGGCTATTCATTTGGAATATGAGCCCATTTTTGCAAACGGTGGCGAAGGCTTTCTCGAAGTCGAGAGCACAAGCAATTATGGCCCTTTTTCTGAATAAATTGCTGTAGATAAATGAATTGGCTACTGCTAAGGAATGACTAATGGATAATCTAAAAAAAAAAAATTCCTAAAACCAAATTGATATGGCTTGAGTATTTGATGGGACTCAATATGCTTTTTAATTTGTTCCATTAGCATTTTTTCAAATAGAAGGCTTATTGCAGAAAGTATTGATATGGGTCTGTACCCCTAAAGGGATTGGAGGTTGGCTTTTGGCTTAGGATTTGGAATGACTTTTATGGTTTTCCATCTAGTTGGGAAGTAGCAGGCGTTAAAGCAATGATTAAATAGAATTGCTAAGTGCTTAAACACTATAAATTTGCAGTGCAGAGCTGTTTGGCGTTTGTAAAGCCAAGCCATTCTACGCCTGGCCAATTGCCATCTGCGCTTCTATTTGAGTCAAAGCCCATAATGTACGAGGCCGGTCTTGACTGTGGCCCGATAAAATTCTTGACTTATCTATTAACATGTCTTTTATGCCGTTTAAGCTCTTTGCTTTGGGATGTCAAGTTATCGTTCTGTTTATGGATTTGTTCAAACGACCATGCAAGAGCATTGACTTTTTTAAATTTAGATTTAATTATTAGCGGAATATTGATATCAATGCCGCCATGTTCGGCTGTTGAAAGACAGATATCGTGTTTAAGGGGCTCGTCATTTTGATGGAATTGGTTGCTGCGTTACAGCGATTTGAGACTTTTTTCTTATTTATGTAGAGCTACCGTATAATGTAAAATTACAAGCTAGCTTAGAGTTACGGAGCAATGGCGGCCAAGGCCTTCAGCTCTGGGTTATGTATTTACATGAGTATATTTACAGAGGGAGTTTAATAAGGTATGAGTATAACGGCTGTGTATTTACAAGGGAGGCTTAATGAGATATGTACATATGTGTTTGATTTATGAGCTATTAGTGGTAGTTTGAAAAGCATTAGATAGAGTGATACAAGTTTGTGGCTTTTATGTAACTTAAAATAAGAGAAATGTTTGAGGGCGTAGAATTGGAGAGGAGTTGTAGTGTGTTGTTGTTGCCGAGGGTTTTTTGTCTGTGGATGTTGTGTGCGGTGCAGGAGTCTAATATGTGTTCTATTGATAGTTGGTTTGGGCTTTTATCGATGTAGTGTAAGTGTGTGATTTTTGTGTGTCCAAGTCTAAATCGGGTAATTTTAATTTGGTCCATTCGGGAGAAGTTTTGCTGGCTGCATTTAAATAGGTTGTAGGAGTTGAGTTTGTTTGGGTTAATGTTTTGTTACCAGTTGGATGTTTTGCTTAAATTGGATAGGACTTTGGTTAGGTGGGTATTTTTTATGTATTTTTTTATGCCTTGTATGCTTAAGCTTTCTTTAACTGGGCTCGGTTGATTTACTGCGTTTTTCGCCGTATTATCGGCTAATTCGTTTCCTATTATACCTGTGTCCAGGTACCCATAGGAGTTTGAATTTAGGAGATGATTTTGTGAGTATTTGTCGGGCTAGGGATGTATAATGTTCGGAGTTGTTGATGTTATTTATTGCGTCTATGGCGGAGAGGGAATCTGCAGTATTTCCCTCTTTAATTTTTAAAAAAAAAAGCAGAGCTTCCACGATTGCATAGATTTCAGAGGAAAATACAGAGGAGTAGTGTGGTAAGAGACATGTCTTTAGGGATTCTTGTTCCGTTGTGATAGCAAGGGTCGTGGTTCCGTTTGATTGTGATCCGCCTGTATATATACAAGTGAGGCTGTGGTATTCATTCTGTTTTTTCAAGGAATTTTGAGCGGAATATTTCAGGTGGTGTGTTTTTTTACTGGAGTGCCGAAGGGATGTATCTTTTGAGGTTTGCATTAGATTCCAAGGAGGTATCGTTTGCTTTACTATGATTGTAGGTCGATGAGGTATGTTGTGTTGCAAACTGAGCTCGATGATGGTCACTGGTTGATTTGTATTGAGGTTTTCTTGGTGGTTTGTATGTTTTAATTATTTTAAAAATAGGTGAGTTTCTCGCTGTAATTAGGGATTTGAATAGGTTTGCTGTGAGCAGTTCGCATCTGTCTTCGATAGAGGCCACTCGGGCTTCGTAAAGAATGTTGTTTGTTGGTGTTGTTCTGAATGCTCCAAGGACTAGTTTAAATGCTGTGTTTATAGCTGATTTTATTGAGCGGATGATTGTAACGTTGATGAGGGAAGTGGTATTGCAATTGAATTGCGGACTTGAAAATTGTTTGTTTTACGATTAAGTGCTAGTGTTAGTTGTTCTGTGTGTGATTGCCATCTGTATTTGTTGTTGAAGTGTAATCCTAGTATTTTAAGCGTCTTTTTATTTTTACGTCTTGAAGCTAAAAGTTTCCTGCCGTCACGATGCATATGCTGTTCTGTTTTCTGTAGACATGCATATGTTTGCATTTGATGGTTGAAAGCTGTGCACCTGAGTAGATGCACCAGTTTGAGATTGTTTCGAATAAGGGGTGGAGGTCGATGTTAATGTTTTTCCTGTTTTTTACTTTGACTATGAGATTGAAGTCGTCGGCGTAGGCGCTTAGACTGATATTTGGGTGTTGGATGATCATAGTGGTTAATTTGTTGTAGGCTATTACAAAGAGAACCACCGAGAGTGGAGATCCCTGAGGAATGCCATTGTGGATGGATTGGAAAGAAGAGTATGCTGAGTTTGTGCGGACTATTATTTTTCTGTTTGACATGAAGTTTCTAACGTAGTTTATTATTTTTGGGCCTGTTTTCCATTCTGCTAGTTGGTCTAGTATGGAGTGAATTCCTATTCTGTCAAAAGCTTTTGCAAAGTCCAGTGAGATAATTGAGATGTGCTTTCTTGGGAGATAGCTCTGGTTATAAGATGGTCTACAAGTAATAGACTGCCTATGGCCGATTTCCTCTTTTTGAATCCTGTTTGAGTGATGTGGATGAGTTTATCGTTTATGATAAACCCGATTTGAGACTTATTTTGCTCGGGTGTGTGCGTTTTATGTTTTCTTTGATATGCTTAAGTTCACTGACTTGAATGTGGGTGTTTATTTGAGTTGTCATATCTGAAATTACGCTACGGAGCTCCAGAGCTCCACCATTCTGGGTACGGGTTAGAGTATCAAAGATGATTTTCAGGTCTACTAATTGGAGAGGAGGTCAACTAATTATAGAGAGAAACTGCAATGAAGTTTTGAGAATTTCTATTTGCGTCTATATATGAGAGTTTAATGGCTATTGCTTCAATAAAGCAAATGGGTCCTATTTTGATGCGTTCGAATTCAATGCCGTTCTTAACGCAAATTGCGACGGATATGCCATGCTCTCTCGAGTCTTTGCGTTGCGCATAAACTGTGTAAGTGGAATGTTTGGTTGCCAGTCGGTGCTCTGCAATAAGCATTTGTAGCGTAAAGCGGGGGGAATAAAATCTATTAAGCTTCCCGAGGAATCGACAGCAGCGATGAGAATTCATCTGCAAAACTTCTACAAAAAGAAGTAGGCCAATGATGCGATCCCTGATAGTCGAGTTAACATAGCGAGATGGGATCCTCTGGTTCCGTAGCTCTTTCGGGTGTGGGGGGGTTCGTTGCTATGTCTCGACCAGCGTACACAATTTAATTTATAGGATTCCGACGGATACTATTTGAGGGATACAGACTCCAAAATCAAAAAAAAAAAAATGGACCAGGCGATATTAAACAAAAAAAATTGAAATGGCTCTCATTATGAATAGTTAGCTGCGTTGAAGGCGAAGTCTGAGATGGAAGTCGACTATCGCTTCTATACCCTCCCTACCATGATCTTCATTTAAAATGTCTCTGCACTGAAAAAAAAGACCACATTCTAAAATCAAGAACATTCATCTTAAATATTTTGTTCTTGAAATAAGAATATTTTAAGACCAAATTACTAAAACTAAGAATATTAATCTTAAAAATCGTAAGTTCTTAATATAAGAATAAAACTCTTAAATTTAAATATTTTGTTCTTAATATAAGACCATTTTAAGACCAAATTACTAAAACTAAGAATATTTTTCTGAAAAATCTTAAGTTTGTAATTTAAGAATAAAAATCTTAGATTTAAGATCTTTTTCTCTTAAAACAAGAACAAAAATCTTAAAATTTTGGGCAAATATGCATATGTAAATATGTATGTATGTA
>JAWNPO010000316.1:0-40659 GCA_035047525.1 Drosophila quinaria | reverse complement strand
AGACCACGTACTTTAAAAAAGTACAGTGGTCTATTAACTTTGTCACAAAAAAAATGTGCGTAACAAGCAGAAGGAGGCGTGGCCGACCCCATAAAGTATATATATTCTTGATCAGCATCAACAGCCGAGTCGATATAGCCATGTCCGTCTGTCCGTCCGTCCGTCTGTCCGTCCGTCCGTCTGTCCGTCCGTCCGTCTGTCCGTCCGTCCGTCTGTCCGTCCGTCCGTCTGTCCGTCCGTCCGTCTGTCCGTTTGTATTGACGCCTAGATCTCAGAGACTATAAGAGCTAGAGATTTCAAACTTGGTATGTAGGTTCGTCTTTATTGCACGCAGAACGAGTTTGTTTCAGATTTTGGCCACGACCCCTTAAACGCCCACAAATTTGAAATATGTTAATTATAACGACAATTTTAAAGATAGACATTCCTAATAAGGCATAGACGAAGATAACATTATTTGCTGAAAATTTCATCGCGATCGGATAATAAACAGCCAAGATATCAAGCAACTAAAATCTCCTTTATTTGCCTTGCCTTATCAGCAATAATAACAACAACAACAATCACAACTAGATAACAATTGCATCTGGCTTACGCTCTAGTAAAAATGAAACCTATAATTGGACCATCGCTTTTCGATGCAGACAGTGGCGCGATGTGCAGAGCGTCTGATTTTTGCATGAATTCTGAGTTCGGGTTTCGGGTTCGAACTCTAGCACAGACTATTTTTTTTTTTTTAAATATATTTTTTAAATTCAATTTATTTGTTAGTATATTATCCGTATATTTGTTAGTATAAAATATAGAATCGCAGAAGCCTTAACATATTTGTACTTTGGCCACGCTTAATGTTGGGCTCCGGTGGCCTAAGGTGTTAAAGTCCCGTCAATTTTGTAATATTCGGGAGTCGCGGGTTCAACTCCCAACATGAGCAAATTTTTTAAAAATTATTTATTGTTAGCAGACCAAGGGTCCGCGGCTCGAATCTCACGTTGGACATATGTTTTTTTTGTTTTATGATTTCTGAAAATTTTAATTACATTTTTATTAATGTTGTATGTTTAAATCAATTCAATGTTAATATTTGTTTTATTTTTTGTTAAAATATATTAAATACTTGTAGCAACTTATATTATTTTATTTTTTACAGTGTTTGCTTTTGCATAGTAAGTACGGGGTCTCCGACAGTCGAGTATGCTCGACTGTAGCACCGTCGACTAGTTTTATATTTAGAAAACTAGACAAGAAAACAGAGAAAAAAATGGTAGCATTCTTTTAAGGGGGCTGCAATTTCTTTATAAATTGCTTGTCAATAAAATAGTTGTAAATTATAACAGAATAATTAAATAATCAAAAAAATGTCAATAAATAAAGTAGCCTCTGAATACGATTTAAGCTTTACCCCGGCGAACAATCTAAAACTGCCCAACTAAACCAGGCAAACCAGGCCAATAAATCCGCATTTGGTCAGCTCATAAACAGTAATGGCAACAACAATGGCTGGTCACATCAATTACAGCATTGCACACGCTGCGTATACGCAATATGCCATTGGAGGTTTGTCATTGCGTATACGCCGCATTAACGTCTGCTCTTCACAAAAGGTCATTTTCAACTCTCCATATCGTGATGTTTGTTTTTAATGTGCGCGATAAATCCAAATCGTCACGCGTGACACGCAATGTGCAAAGTGGGTAGATATGTGAACTATTCATTAGGCAGACAGACAGAGTTGGCTAACAAGGCAGACAGACAGACAAGAGTGTCACTTGTAGGTGGCTTAACAAACTGATTTGATGAACAAGCTGGACAAGTGTCTGGAGCACGTAGCTGTTATTAAATAGTTAAGCAATTATTTGGATATTATATTATGCTACTCAACGCCGTGAGTGTTTGTGAAGGATTTATGTGGGCAGTCGTGGGAGACTGCAAATGGCAGAATATGCTGTCAATTGCCAATCACAAAATCAAATCCACTTGACTACAACTTTTTTAGTGCTATAATGACAAGTTTCGCTTCGAGCTAAAGCTTCTTTTTGCCATGTTTGTTGATCGCATTTGTTTAGTCCAACAAAGAAATTGACTGGAAAAAATGGAACGCAGAAAATGACACAGTCTGTGTCGCTGTGTGGCCAAAGTGGTTAATTTCCAGCAATTGTCTGCCAAAAGGGACCACTTGGACGGGGCGTGACTAAGGCGGTCTAAGCCAATTTGCGTTGTATTGTACACTTAATAAATAGTTGAGTCGAGTTGTCGAGTTGTTGAGTTGTTGATTTCGACGCTGATGAAGTGCATTAGCTCGAGTCAGAAATCTGAGAAATGTCTGAAGTGCGTCTGAAGAGAGAAATTCTGGCAGATTTATGGACATCAGTTGTTTTGTGTTATTTTTAAAAAGGGATTTTTTAATTTATGCGTACCGTTTTGCTGCAAAATGCCAAACAAAAGAATAAATATAAAAAGCAGAGACTGTAAAAATTATAAGTGATATTACAAAAATTTTTAAATAATAATTCATTTCAAATTTAATAGATTTGTTCACAAAATAGTGAATAATTTTAAGTTACACTTTACTTCTCAACCAACAATCATTATTTTTGAGCAAAAAAAAAAAACTTGTGAAATTTTTATTTTTTATGAGTTTTATTGGTTTGCTCAGAATAAAACTCAAGTTATGGAATAAAGGCAAGAATGTCGAAATTACAACTTGAGTTTTATTTTGAGCAAAAAAATAAAAGACCTGATATAATGATTGTTCCATAAGTTTTATTTTTTGCTCAAAAATAATAATTATTCTTTGAGAACTACAGTCGAACTTCCCTAACTCGAATCACCATTATCCAAAGAAAAGGTACGAGTTAGGGAGATTTTCGAGTTATAGAGTTCTTTTTCCTAAGATTATTAATTTTACTGCCACTCATTTAGTTCGAGTTACAGAGAAATTCGAGTTAGAGAAGTTCGAGTGAGGGAAGTTCAACTGTATTTATCAATATTTTGTGAACAAATCTATAAGACTTGAAAAATTTTCAATGAAAATAATCATTATAAAAAAGGGGTTTACTTAAATAAAATTGCACATTGTTATTATTTAAACTAACTGTCTTTGTATAGTGCTATCAAATTAATTCCATTATGATTATATAATCTATGTTTTCTTACAAGACAAGAACTCTATGCTCATTCATCAAAAATAACAAAGCGTGTAATCCAACCTAATAGGTTTATTTAAATTGTGTAAAAACATTAGCATAGCATAAGCTGCTCACATCTTGTGTGCACACTCTATCAATTTTAATAATTCACTTTAATTAATGGACCAACAACTCATGTGAGTCTCTGCTGAGTCCATCATCGGGATCAACACGTGCTGCCCAAGAATACAATTTATGTATGTGAAGACGACGTTGACAACTCCTTTTGGAGTCGAACTTCTCGCTTCTGGTCTGAACTCCTTTGCAGCCCGTCACCTGAGCAAACAAGACCTTATTTGCCTTATGTAAGTATATACATATATCTGGTCGTAATTCAACTCAGCTCAGACAGGCAGCAATTCAAGGTAAACTGTCACCTGTTGATTGTTTGTCGTATCTGTTGACAGTGCATATTTTAATGCTTGAGTTTACTTCAAAATTGATATTATGTTGTCTACACTTGGCATTGTGAATGGGATTTACTGTGAGTTAGGTACTTTCTATTTGTATCTATTGTTCGAGTTGTTATACAGCATTTTTTATGCGAATTCCTTGTCAGTGCAGTTACGCCAGACTGGGTTCTTTTTAATTAAAACTATACACACAGATACAGATACTATTCTGATCCTTTGGTCCATTAATTTTCTTATGGTATTTCCTTTTCTATGCTTTTTAAGGTGCTCATGTTTTTGGTTGTCCTTTTTCTGTCAGTTTAATTTGGTGGAAAATTGCAACAAACAGGCTAATTAAGCGTTGGCCAAGATAAATTATCTGACCGCCAGGTGGCGCTGCCAATTGCCCTCGATGTCAGGGTTCAAATGTTGCCATAACAGTCAGCGCGTGGGCGTGGCTGCTGAGCCGCCTCCAATTGTGTTGTGTCTACGATTTTATTATTGTGTCTATTGCTGTGTTTTTTTGTTTAGTGTGGTAGTGTGTGTGTGTGTGTCCCAAATTTGTGGCAATGACATTCGCCGGAAGCCAAGGAAAAACATTTGCCGTCGGCTTCTTGTCGCCACGTCGATTTGCCTGTATTGTCTGGCAGTTGGTGAATCGCACTTCATATGGATTGTATTTGGTCTACTTTATTGTTTGTTTGTCAAACCCAATCAATATTTGGCATATTACGCATACGCGCCGTGAACCTCGGCAAAATATGTATTTAAAAGTTTTGTGGGTGATGCAATTTAAACTTCTTGATAGGTTATTTGATTTTTTAAATTTAACTATTTCAAGTACTTTATTAACATTTTTAATTACGATTATTTCTCTTGAAAACTTAAAACAAATTTAATTATAGAATTTTTCATTATTCAGTTCAATTAAAATTTTACTTATGTATTTATTATTTTTTTTTTTTACAGAATCTCCTTGCAACCTGTTGAACATTTAATTCTCATCATTTATTTATTCAATTCACAGCTTGTAAATAAATTATAAAATTTTAAGTGTGGGAGATGAATAAATATTTTCGTAAATTTAGAGTAAAATTATTTTAACCACTTGACAATTTAACCAGTTTTTGGTCAAATATGTCAAAATATTTCAATAGCAAACTTATGCACTTAACGTATTATAATTAATGTAATTATGCTGCTTTATTGTTCACATTATGGTCCACGCTCATAATTTATTTACGGAAATTTCTAAGCCCGGAAATGTGTGGCCGGATGTGTGAGCTCAACGTGCAACAAGCGTAGCGTGTGACAAATGACAGGATAATAGTATAATAATTAGATAGACAAACAAACTTTAAGACAATGCCAAAAAAAAAATCGAATAATATTTTAAAAATATTGCCATTGACGTCAAATGCGCTTTTGACCTGGCTATAAATAAACTCTTATTTGTGAGGCCAATCAACGAAGGCAGCGAGTGCAGCATTTTAATTATTTAGCAACTGCAAACAGCTGAACAAGTTGCCACAAAAAACATTGGAAAACACTCACAATCCATTTTGCATGCGAAATGATGAATGCCCTTTTGCCACAAACAAACCGTAACAGGAGGTAGTTGTTGCAAAGTGTATTGGCCAACCGAATGACATGTATTCAGTTAACGTATTTAAGGGATAGAATACAGAGCTCTTTTAATACCCTCAAGACATTCCAACTAAGCTGAAAGCATGTTTTATTTTTAAGGGCTTAACAAAATTTGCTTTGATTCACTTCAAATGCATTTATTTTTAAGCAATTGACTATATTTCAAAAAGTGTTGAAATTTGTATAAAACAAGGACCGCAAATAAGAGTTATGAATGCATATTTAAATTAAAAAAATCAATGTAAAGGAAATATGCTACAGTAAAATGGTAAACACCAAAATTCCTGTTTCAGTCGAAACTATCGATATCAGCCAAAGACTTATATTTTCAATTTATACGATATAAATCAAATTTAATTCTTATTTTTAATTCTTATTAAAAAAGACAAAAATAATCGATAAAATTTATTTTTTTAATAAAAGTTGTAAAATAACTCTTATTTCTGATTTTTTCGATGAAAATCAAAAATAACTCTTATTTTTGATTTTTAAAATAAAAGTTACAAATAAGAGTAATTCCGTAACTTTTATTTTAAAAATCAAAAAATAAAAGTTCAGTTGAATATCTTTTGAACCAAAGGGTGTATTACCAAAATTTTAAATTATTCTTGATCTATGACTCGACACCTTTCATATGATACATCACATGTCCTTCTAAGAGGAATATTAAGGGTCCAACTATTTCTATTGTATTTAATTTTGTCTTCCATATTCAGTTGCGGTAATAAATGTATGAAGTAATTATTGGTAATCAAAATACCAATTGATACTAAAAATGCCAAAAATATACTATAAATAATAAAAATACCCAAAAAATAGTATCACTTTAACTTTTAATTTTTGATTTTTTTAATAAAAGTTACGGAATAACTCTTATTTGTAAATTTTATTTTAAAAATCAAAAATAACTCTTGTTTTTGAGTTTTATCAAAAAAAAAAACAAATAAGAAGAGTTATTTTACAACTTTTATTTAAAAATTGAATTTTAACGATTATTTTTGACTTTTTAAATACAAATTGAGAATAATTGTTATTTTATAACTTAAAAATAAAAATTAAAAAATAATAAATAATTTACAATTTTTATTTTAAAAGTTATAAAAGTTGCTGTCCCTGGTTTCTTATATAGTTATAAAATCTCAGAAATTAAATAAAATTAAGTGTGTTATCAATTTAAGAAATTATTAACTGTACGAATTTTATTCAATTTTAAAACTCGCTGATCTGTTTGCAATACCCTTTAAAAATGCAATGCGAACATAGCAAGGGAATTAAATTATCCTTTAAATATGTATTTAATTGTTTACAAGTTGAGCTCACATGTTGTCAATGTATGTACTTATTGTTGTTTTTATAGAAATAACTTGATTAAAGCGGCTAATTAAAAAGGACTCAACTTTTGCAATTGTCAAGGTTTAATTTTAAATGCCATTTATAACATACTATGAATTTTTCGTTGATTTTCGGTCTGAAGCTTACATTTATTAAACGTCTGGTCCGGTGGCTTAGTGGTTAAAGTATCCGACCTGTTACATAATAATTAAAACTTACTGTTTGAAAAAATAAACTGGACTCGATTCCCCCGTCAATTGTAGTCAAACGTGTGTTTTTAAATTCTTCGGAATGAAATGCAAAAATATATACTTCCCGTCATTAAAAAAAAAGAAAAAAGAAACGTTTTTTAAATGTTGACTTTTAAAAATGGGCATTGAATATGGAAACTAAGTTTAGTCTTCTATTGCTTCTCGTTCATATTCATGTCTTCTCTTTTTCAGTTTTGGTTTTTTTTTTTCCTTAAGGCATATTATATGCTAATTTTTTATTTTGTAACGCCTCCACAAACAGAATGACAACCTGCTGCCATTGATAAGTAGTAATCATGGAGGCGTGTCGGGAACGATGTTCCGTAAATTAGTTGGTCCTGTCTTGTCATTTCATCTGGCAGCTGTTTCCGTTCCATATTAGCTCGTCCCGTTTTTAAAGGACAACTATGGGAGGAAACGAAGCTGGCAGATAAGAACACGCCCACTTTGTAATACATAATTTGTTTTTATCGAGCGACACAAATCTTGATTCGAGTGTCTCTTTCGCAATAGATAATGATTTGCTCTTAGATAATTTTATAATAGCACAGATTGTGTAAAGTATTGTTCATTTATGTTATGGTAAGAAGTACAATTACTTAAAAATTAAAATTTATATTAACAAATTGTATATGAAATACGTTCAGTAAAGCAATACAAATATTATTTCTTTCGAAATATAAATTTTTAAAAGAGTCCATAATAGTTTCAGACTTTAATCAGATCAGATGACTTTACATTTTTTCTTATTATAATCTGTCTAGAAATTATAGTTTACGGATTTGTCTTCACTTACAGCCCACAGATCGCCTTAAGCACATTCTGAAAAGCTTATTTATATTATTATATCGATGTGGGATATATCATTTTCTAAATAAAATAAGAGTAGGTGAATCATTCTTAGAATTAAGTTATTTATGTCCGTCTAAAAGCGTTACTTGTGCAACTAATTGGCATTGATGCCTGAAGCTCCTCAGTTGAAAGAGTTGGCTAAATATGTGGGCTTTCACTTTATTTGCTATATTCAAATCCGTTAAAATGACACTCATGCATAAAGTGTTGCTGGGCCTTAAAGAACGAGCACCTCAATATTGGCCAAACATTTGAAAAGTAAACACGAGCGCGAAATCCTAAGATTGAAGGGTTGTCGTTAAGAGACACGCAAGAGAAAATAAATTGATTGACAATTATTGATGTTTTATGAGCCTACAGCCTAAAATCGTTGATGTACATTTAATGTGAGTACTTTGGTTGACATTTGAAAATAAATTCTGAAAAGATTTTTCACAATTTAAAATTACAATAATATTCTATACAAATATCAATCTTAAAAACTTACCTATTTATTGTTTTTTTTCTGTCGTCGTTGTCAGCTAATGTGACAAATAAATTAATGGCAAATTTTATTTACGCACGTTTACCGTTTACAAAGCGATACGTCGGTTTGATAGAATATCTATTTACTTGTTATCAGCACTGAAACTGGAACAGAAACTGAAATTGTATTTGTCAGATTTGTCTGCACTCGGAAAATTCACCCACGGTTTTTCATTAACTTTAAATAAAACTGAAATCACGGGAAAAACTCGCGTGAAAAGTGCTTGAAAAACTTTTCCAATTAAGAGATGCACAAACAGCAGTATTGTTTTCCACAGAAAATGCAAAATACTTCAATGAATATGCAAAAATGAATTATATTTTTTAAACGCTTTTATTTGAACAAATGTGACTCAAAACTGACTTTGAAGAGATCACAAAAAATTGTATTTGAAATGTGTTTTTGAAGCCGTTAGGCGAGGCGAGCGATTTGAGTTTGAGTTTGAGTTGAGTTGCTTTCGACGCGCACGAAACGAATGCAGCACAAAGCACGACGACGACTTGTTTTATAGCGAACGGCAGCCGAACGCACAGCGGCTTTCGAGTTTCAACTTCAATTGGCTGGCTCCTGTTGCGCTTTCAATGAAAGCTTCTTGCCTTGCAGCCGGCACCCAACTGCCCGTAGTGGTTTGTGTCTTTGCTACATAAAAGCTCGCATCGCCCACGCAGCGTAACGTAATAATTGTTGTTGCAGCGACGACTTCTGTGACGTCAGCTGGACGAGGTCGTGTTGATTTAAAGCTGTGCTAGTTGCCTGCCATTCGCTGGCATTTGATTTTACCAGTTACACTTGTTGTTGTTGTTGTTGTGGTTGTTGTTGTTGCTGGTCCTTGTTCACCTACGCACATATTTGGTAGGCGGCGCTTAAATTTTGGGCACCTTGCGTTGCTTCCAGCCACCGCAGCACCACAGCAGGGTTGAAAGATAATGAAATCAGAAACATTATTTGCCGGACATTAGACGTTTTGATATTTACCCTCTGTCAGGGACACTTTTAGCCTTCATTTCCTTTCAGTTTTGTTTTTGTTCTTCGCTTAAACAATTTGTTGTTCATTTGAGACCCACGCGGCAGCTCTAATTTCAATTCGCAGCTGCATTTACATTTCACATTTGACGTTTTGTTTAATCACTTAAAATGTAAGATAATCTCTTTGGCACATACTTGTGTACAAAGAGGATAATAAATATTACGCATACGCAGTGGGTAAGTGTCAGAAATACTGTATTCAGTTTATTTTTACTGTTGTTTAAGTTATTTTAGCTGTGGCTCATCGAGTTCTCTTCAAAGTCAATCACTTTGCAATGATAATAGCAATTACCATGCAAAGAATTAATTGAAAATTTTAAATATACACTATTGCACCATTTCAAAACGTACTTTGGTTAGTTAAAATGCCATTGCCTTACAATTTAGTTGATATACCATATATATTACTTTCTGTCCATCAACATTTAAAAAAGACGAGTTCCAGTTCAGTACTTAAAGTATTGAATTAACTGAAATTGACGCAAGTAAAATCATTTTAAGCCCTAAGACATGTGTTATCTTTGATAATGCAATTCGTTGTTAACTTTAGTTTAAATGACAAGTTGGGAATTTTAGAAGTCAGGAAAAATAACAAAAACGCTTTAGTTTTTAATTTAACTATTGAATTTTCTATATAATCAACACACACAGTATCTAAAGATTTTGCTGACAATTAACTTTAATCCCTTGAAGAATGTCTCTCTTTTTTTTAAATATCAGATATTTGGCTCAAATTTCTGAGTCACAAAATTCCAAAAACATTTTTCTTATTCTTGGTATAGCTTATACAATAAATAAATTTATTAAAAATTTATTTAAAATAAATTTCATTTAATATATTTTATCAAAGCTATTAACCCTTTTTTTCTTAGTTTCCGGAACAAGAATAGTTGTGTGTCCATTGCATTTGAGTTATTACACATTTATTTATCAACCCTATCTACACAATTTTTATAAACATTTAAATATATTATTAAATATGTTTCCGCTTGCTTTGGATTAATTTAAACATGAATTTCATATTGATATTAGTAAATTTGTGTGCATTTTTTGGTTTTATTTATTTTGAAATAAAGCAAAGGAATGAAAAAAAAAAAACAAAAAAAAAATTCAACTTAGGGAACCTTCGACTTATGAAATTTTTTTCATAAAATTTATTGTTGCTATTGGCACTTTATTAATTTCGAGTTGAAGAAAATAGCTATAGAAGTTCGACTGTAATTGTTTTTGTTTTAAAAATATTCCGCAATTTATATATCATAATTTTTTTTAATATATTTTAAATGTTATTGGCGCCAAATAATGTAAATCCAAAAGATAAAACAACTCTGTAAGCATTAAAGCCAACCCTTAAAATATTTAGTATATACCAAAAAGCTCAACAGCTGTTATATCGATATATTGTGAAATAAGAGAAAACATCGATACAAAAAGCTCTGATAAGAATTTGAAAAGGAAGAGGGCTGTTAATTAAACCTTGAAGAGATTGAGTGAATTTTCGTGCAATTTATATTAAAATTTTTTTTGTTTAATACAATTTAAATAATATTTTTAAATTTTATTACATACATACATACATAGTATTACCAAACTAAAACTGTTTTATAGGCTAATAATACTGAGCACATCTACGGGGAACGCATGGGAATGATGGTAGATAAGAAACACCGATTTACATAGCCAACATCTAACATCAATTTGTCACTTCACGTCAAAATGTTGTAAACAAAATTTTAAGATTTTATAATAAAAAAAGTTTTGAT
Source organism: Drosophila quinaria (assembly GCA_035047525.1). Taxonomy (NCBI): domain Eukaryota; kingdom Metazoa; phylum Arthropoda; class Insecta; order Diptera; family Drosophilidae; genus Drosophila; species Drosophila quinaria. The sequence goes on along the minus strand of JAWNPO010000316.1, from coordinate 29,682 downwards.
GAGGAATTGGCTGGAACTGGTGTCATTCGACACAACAAACGAAATAGTTAAGATTGAGCAGAAAGCAGACGACGACTAAGAAGTTGATTTGTTGATTTGACCAACCCAAACTCTAATTAAAAAATAAATTTAAATTGAAACAAATTAAAATAGATAATTTTAAGTTATTGATTTATTTGAAGGGAGTAGGAGGTACTTTTTAAAGTAAAGCCCTTGATGCTCCTCGCGATATTTGCGCTGCTCTTCCTTCACGTGCAGCCTCTTCCGAACTATTTTAAGCCGCATGGGTTTCGAGATGGCTAATGTTCCAAGTGGGACTCCACGCAGGCACCTCTAGATAAAACTCGATTAAGTCTTCCATACATTCCAATAAAACTTTTACTTTATTTACGTACTAATACAATCTATTAAATACACTTACTGCAGATGTTCATAGTCGGCAAGTCAATTTTTGTGCGAACATTTATCCAACCACTAGGGACCTCTTGAGCTCTCCTCTTACGTCTCCAATATTCTGCTAGAAATTCTTTTCTTGAGCTTTTTTAGTTTAAAATAAATTAGATTTTAGAGAAAATACCTTAAAAGCTTTTTTACTTACATGATTTATCCAATTCTCAAAGTTTTCTTTATTGTTCCATTGGTTTTTGCCATTCATTTTAGTTGACATTGTTTACATTTTTGTACCGAATGGCAAGTTTCTAGTGTTGCATTCGAAAAAAATCGGCTCTAAACCGATTAAAAAACTTATGAAATAAGAACATCAAAAGAAGATGGCGGAACGGATGGGGAATTTCCGGCACTGGTAAAACTATAGGCACATCCAAAATTTTGATGGCAGATGTTAGATGTTGCTCAGTGTGAATTGGGCATTAGGATAAGGTCTTTCACATATATAGTACATCGCATTCGCTAATGATATACATTAAGTCCTTTTTCAGGGATTCTAAGTCAAGTTCAAAACAGTGCCCATTACCTCCAGAAGGTTCACGAAACCATTTCTCATCTAATGGTACAGGTTGTCCATTTGTAAACTAGTCATGGCTATTTTCATTTGCCAAGTGAGTGCCCAAAGTCCAGTTTTAGATTCATTTTTATGTCCTTTAAGTATATTTTAATCATAAACAATTCGTCCAATGTTTCAAAAGTTAAATGCTCAGCATTCATCGCATTGTCCTCAAACCAATTTGCTTTTTCTACATTGTGTAATCCTGTACCCAGTTTTACAAAAGTATCCGGAATAATTTCTGACCATCGATTACAACTATTTAAAAAATCATTTAAGAAATTACTTTATACTGACTTTAACTTTCTTAGCTCACCATTTTGAACGATTGTGCTTATTTCGTCAGCCAAACTAATCGCCAGCAAGCCGAATAATATCACAAAAGGAACTTGAGGCTGTAACATATTCTTCTTACTGGATTATCTTACAGCATGTAGGCCCTTATATAGTCCAGAGCCTTAATGGCTTATTATTTTCTCAACAGACTAAAGACAACTTTCTAAAAACGAAAACGGGATCGTCTGCATAAATTAACAATGATCGCAATTTATTGAACCCACTTACGTACATTTTTATCTTTCGACTCAATGAAATTAAAAACAAGTAAGAACGCTAAATTTAAGATTTAAATTTGATGTTCAACCGATCGTTACTTTAGTAAAAATATATGGGTTATAAGGTTACCCGATATATTAACCGAGACAAAATTAAGTCCTCTTTCAGGGCTGCTAAAACCAAATTCAACACAGTGTTCTTCACCCCCAGAAAGTTCATCTCGAAACCATTTCTCATCTAATGGTATAGGTTGTCCATTTGAGAACTAGACTTGGCTATTATCATTTGCCAAGGCAGTGCCCGAAGTCCAGTAGTGTAGAAAGTCGGCGTCGAAATAAAAACTCCAGTTGAATTGATTTTAATGTTTAATGAATAAAGTAAATGATAAAGATTTAACAGTTTAGAGCGAGTTTCAATTTCGTGTTTTGTCTACGATCAGTTTTTTCACGACACTGTGTGACCAAATTCAGTTTTCTTACAAAATACATAGTTCATCGATTTTTAACAATCGAAACATTTCTAAAATATGTCAGTACGATTAACCATACTATAAAATTAATATATAATTAAATTCAAATTTAACCAAAATCTTTACACCCCCCCTCCTGGTGAATTGAGCAACGATTCACAATTAATCTTAAGAACAATCAGTTTTGATACTGGACGACGCACGATTCTAGTAGTTGTTTTGATGTCCACGTTACGTATTTGTCCATCCTTAGCAGCGTACAATGTCGTGATCCGTCCTCTCTTCCATTGTTCTCGTGGGGCTGACTCATCCATTATAAGAACCAGATCGTCAACTTTGACTGGCTCCGTATTATCATGCCACTTGCTACGACATACAAGTTGTGGTAGATATTCCGTTATCCATCGCTTCCAAAGACGATCTTTAATTGCTTGTGCAATACGCCACTGCTTTCGTAAACAAATTATATTTTGCACAGGAGAAAGTGTTTGAGTTGTATTTGTGCATCCCAATAAGAAGTGGTTGGGTGTCATTGGCACGTCGTCCTCATGATCTATAGGTATTTCTGTAAGTGGGCGTGAATTTAAAATGTTTTCAGCTTCAATTAAGGCTGACCGCAGGGTTTCTACACGTGGTGCAACGTCCTTCAATATTTTGCCAAGCAATAATTTTATAATACGGATCAGGCGCTCCCAGCATCCACCAGCACTAGGATTTGAGGGAGAATTAAATATCCATTCAATTCCTTTGCGTGAGGCTTCATTTTCGATGGTCTCAATATTCAGCAAACGATTCTTTGTGGCTAGTTCCTTTTGTGCTCCAATGAAGTTTGTCCCGTTGTCACTTCGGATTACAGAGGGTACTCCACGACGATTAACAAAGTTCCTCAAACTGATAATAAAAGCGTCTGTAGACAGGTCTTCCACGATTTCCAAATGTGCGGCGCGAGTAGTCAAACATGTAAATATTGCCGCCCAGCGTTTCTCGCGACGACGGCCAATTGCCACATTCAAAGGTCCAAACAAATCGTCACCACAATAAGAAAACGGGCGTACATAAGGAGTCAATCTGTCCACTGGATGTTGGCCCATAAGTGGTTGGCGTGGCTGACTACGATCGATGATGCATCTATTACATTTCTGTTGCACACGTTTGAGCAAACCTTTAGCATTCGGGATCCAATATTTTTGTCGGCATTCATTGATTATCACGGCTTTATTTTGGTGGTGACATGTGTTATGGTAATGCTGCATGACCAAGAACGAGAAGGCGTGATTTTTGGGTAATATTATGGGTCGTCGAGCACTTCATGGCAAGTAGTTGGCTTCATCAATACGTCCGGATAGTCGTAGCAATCTTGTTCGATATACGGTGACAGTTTGTATATATCGCTGCTTCTCGGTATAGGCAATTTCTGACCCAAAGTGGTTAGCTCAATGGAAAAGGCTTCTTGCTGCACTAACTTGCACAACAAATTTTCGGCGTCTAGTACTTCTGCTGTGGATAGTGGCGCAAGTTTGTTCTTCTTCTGCTTAGCCGAGTGACTGATCCAAATTGTCTTTGCACGTATAGTCCAGGCGACGACTCGGATTAACTTTAAAAAAGAAGAATATTTAGTAAAGTCAATAAAAGGTATGTTTACTTGGCAATTTAAAACAGTTTTGACTGTAGCTTCCTCTTCTAATAATCCAGGGTTCAGTTCCACGATAGTCTTTGGCCATTCAATTGACGACTTCTTTAAAAACTCAGGACCGGATAACCATATACTGTCATGACTAATTTTGAGCAGAGATACTTGACGTGTTGCTGTATCCGCTGGGTTTTCGGTAGATGGCACCCACCTCCATTGCTTAGAGTGCGACACTGACAAAATTTCGGTTATTCTGAGGGCTACGTATGGCTTAAACTTTTTGTCCTTGGAATGCACCCATTGCAAAACTGTCTTCGAGTCACTCCAGAAAACGGCCTTATGTACTTTAACTTGTTGGTATTTGGTGATTAGTTTGCTTAGGCGTGCTTCTAAGACCGCGGCTTGTAGTTCCAAACGGGGAATCGACAGTAATTTTACTGGCGCAAGACGAGTTTTGCCCATGACAAAGGCGACATCAATCTTATTTCCAGTGGCAATGCGTAAATACACGGCAGCTGCAAATGCGCATTGGCTCGCATCTACAAAAATATGTAATTCAATCTGGTCGCTTTGGCATAAATTTGGCGAATAGCAGCGAGGCGTATGAAACTCTTGCATGCTTTGTAGCGCTGTCCACCAATTACTCCATTCTTGTTGTAGCTCGCCAGGTAAGACTTCATCCCATTCGACGCGTTGGCTCCATGTCTTCTGTATGAGAATCTTGGCAAAAATGTGGAAATCCGCAATGAGTCCAAATGGGTCATAAACTGCCATTACAATACCCAACAACTCTCTTTTAGATGGAATACGTATTCCCTGCATGACCTCTGTTGCAATCCGGTGAAACTTGGTTTTGAACTCAAAGTTGTCAGTTTCTGTATTCCAATACATTCCCAGTATTTTGTCGCCTGCACCATTTCCTTCCACATTGGGTATGTGATTTTCAGTCTGGGTTCCATTCATTATATCTTGCAGTCGTGCTGAGTTGGATACAAATTTACGTAACTCAAAGCCACCCTGGCGATGAATTTTGACAATATCTTGGCAAACTCTTATGGCATTCTCCTCATGGTCAAAGCTGATGACCAAATCATCCACATAATGATGTTCCAATATGGCTGCTACAGCATGCGGCATTTCTTCCCTGAATTTTTCGGCATTTTTGTTCTTTATGTATTCTGCACAAAATGGAGAGCAAACTGCTCCAAAAATTAGCGACGTCATGGCGTAGTGTTGAATTGGTTGCGATGTATCTCCATCACGCCAAATGAATCTTTGTGCCGACTGATCTTCCGGTTGTATTCGTATCTGAGAGAACATTTCTTTTATGTCTGCAGCCACTCCAATTGCTCCATTTCTGAACTGCAACAAAATCGCAATAAGTGGATTAGTTTGCTCCGGGCCTTTTAACAAAGACGTGTTAGGCGATATCCCATCTACTGCTGCAGCGGCGTCAAATACAATGCGCAACTTTTCTGGCTTATGTACAGTTTGTACAGTTTGTTTACTTCGTCCGGTGTGAGCTTTCTGGCATAGCCCTTTTCCAAATACTTCTTCATTTCCAAAGTATACTTCTCAGCATACTGTTTGTCACGTCGCATTCGTCTCTCTATACCAAATAGAAGAGTTTCTGCCATGTTATAACTGCTGGGAAGTTCTACCTTTTCCTTCCACAGTAATCCTATTTGGTATTGGTGTCCCATCCGTGTAGTTGTGTCATGTAAAATCTTTCTTGCTCTTATGTCATCATCAGATTCTAAGATTGGCAGATCATTTGTTCCAAAATGTTCTGTTGCAAAATATTGCTTGACCATATCATGCAGGCAGTCTGTTTTAATATGCATAACAACTGGCGTATCCCATTTGACATTGGTTGGTCCATAAGCCATCCAACCCAGTTTAGTGTAAACACCAATGGGCTGTGTGTTTCCATTCTCAATACATGTCCGTGATAATCCTAAGTGGGCATTGTCTAACCCAATTAGCAAACTTGGCTTGGCGTTTTTGTAATCAACTATTGAAAAGTTTCGCAAATGCTTATACAGGTTCTTCTGGAATGACTGTATCGGCAGGTTTAAGTTTGGCACTGTCTGTGCACCCCTTAAATACATTTTGATTTTATTTGTACTGTCAGCAATATCAAAACTTATTTTTCTCGACATCTGGGTTACAATCTTCTTGTCATACCACTGCAAATTCAAAGCTTGTCGTTGTCCGGTCAAACCTAATGTATAAGCAACATTTTCTTCCATCAAAGTAATGGCGCTACCTTCATCAAACATTGCGAAAGTCTCACATTTGCCATTTGGACCATACAATATTACTGGAATAATCTTAAATAAGTGGCTGGCTGCCTCTGTAATTGTCTTGCAAGTTAACATTGTCTTTGATTCCACGTGATCCTGACTTTGTTCCGCTTTAGGCCATGTGTTATGCAAAGTCTTATGATGGGTACGCAAACAACCATCAATATCGCATTTGGATTTGTTTTTGCATTCTGACGTATTGTGTCCTTTTAAAAGGCAAGAAAAGGAAAGCCGGTTATTTTTGGCTATATCCCAACGGGCCATAACGTCTGTGTCGTCACGCCAAACTTTACAAATGCTCAATATGTGATTGTCGGGCATTGTTTTTCTACATAATTGGTATGTAGAAGAAGCTTTACGATCTTCAGTCTGTTTGTGCTCTCGGTCATGGGCAATCGGCTAATAACTCTAGCATAGCTACTTAGCCACGTTGAGAATTCGATGACTGAAGTATTTGTTCCCAATGTATCTGCATGGCGTATCCAAGTTATTTGAGCGTCAGTTGGCAGCTTGCTCACTAAACCGTCCAACAAAGTTGGGTTCTCCAGATGGTTTGTACAATTGGCGGATGACAAAAAGGCAACAACGCAACGCACCCTAGTAGACAAATCTATTATCTGGTCCAGTCTATTATATGAACTCTTTGGGAACTCTTTTACTTTCTCTATTTGTGAGCGAACAAGCAACTCTGGGCGGCCGAAACGAAACTGCAACTCTTCGATGACTTTTGGCACATCTTGTGGGTATATAAGCATAGCTGTCACAGCCTCCTTGGCTTCTCCGCTCAGGCATTTTTGAAGGCGAATTAGGTTCTGGCGGTTATTGTAGTTAAATTCTCGTGTCGTGTCGTTGTAGTTTGCTATAAAAAACGGCCACTGGTCCGCTGCTCCAGAGAATTCCGGCAGATCATATATTTTTGCTCGCGTCAATGTGAGGTTTGCTGGACTGGTAATAGGGGGCTCACTAACAGCTGCATCGTCGAGATTGGATTTCGTCATATTACTTTGTTGAAAGTTTGCGGCACTCGTTTGTTCATTTCGACTTAGAGATGGGCACGGGCCGGGCCGGGCCTCGTGTCCCGCGGGCCTCTTCAAAAAATCACCGGGCTTCGTGCATGAAAATCGAAAACGGGCTTTTGTCGTGCGGGCCCGGGCCTAAGCAAAAAGCCCGAAGCCCGGTAGGCCCGAAAAGTAAATTTTTCATATTTATTAAAAAAATATTTATTTATTATTAAAATATTTATTTATTTTTTTAAATAAGTAACTGCTAATATCTTTATTATTGATATGATTCTTATCGACATTAAAAAATTATGAATAAAAAAAATTAATTTAAAAAAAATTGTTTATAGTTGTTTCGGGCCGGGATCGGGCCGGGCCGGGCCTCTTGAAATTTGACCGGGCTCGGGTCGGGCCGGGCCTCTTGAAAATTTGACCGGGCCGGGCCTAGGTTCATTTTTAGCCGATATTGCATTTAATACTATAGATTGACCATTTGTAAACCAGACATGACTATTATAATCTGCCAAGTGAGTGCCAAAGGTCCAGTAAGCATCTTCAATTTAATTATTTGCCAAATAATTATTTATCAAGTCCCATTCGTCTGTTGTTTCAAACGTCAGCATCCATCGCATTACATCTTTCGTTGGCCTTAAACCACTTAGATTTTAATTTGGTTTCTGTATATACCATAGTCCGTTACCAAGCTATACCTAAAAAATTAATCAATTTTAATGTTAGCTATTATTTAGTTCACTATTGTTAGGTTACCATCTTTAACTATAGTGTTTATCTTGTATGACAAACTTATGGCCAGCAAGCCGAAGAATATCAATATGAAACTTGAGTCTCGAACATTTAAACACCCTATTATAGGATATATAATAAATATACATAATGGAATATTTTATAAAATAGTATAAATACATATGTATATAAGACTCATACAAATAAACACATGAATTCAATTGTTTCAATACTTAAGGAAAAAACCAAGGAATATTTATTGCGTTTCTCTTTAATCGAATACTAATTTATTTATTTTATTGTATTTATTATGCAAATATTGCGTTGTTTATTCATTAAATAATATATTTTTATAGTTTTGTTATTAAATTACTTAACGTTTGTAGTTTAACGCACATTGCTGGGCTGTATTCAACATTCATTCAAAACGAATTGAACTTAGTTTAAAAATAAGGACAAAAATATATAGTACATTTGAATTACAATTAAATTACAACTAAATAACTGTAAATATTGTATTTATTATAATTATATTAAAATAATGTACACTAAAACTTATGCTTAGGAGTCGAGTGCTCATTGCTCATTCACTTTTCATAATACAATTATTTTGCTAGGCCAAATTCGCATCTAAATAGAATGCTTTTAGATTCGTATTGTAATTTATTGCACAATTTGTTCTTTTTCTTCGAAATATTTTTAAGATATTTTTAGGCTTAATAAATTTATCTAAATGTGTTACAATTTATGCTGATACGTTTTAGTTGTGTTTAATTGCTAAATCACTGGAGATTTTTTTTTGCGGTTTTTGAGATTGCATTTGATTTGTTCGTTTTTCCCACAAGCAGAAAATTACAAAAATGTGGTATCTAAATAATTTACATTCAGAAGCCAAGTAAGGAATTTAATTTAATTTGCAATGCCAGCCCGTGCTTTATATAAAGACTAAGTTCTTAGTTATCAGTTATTGTTGCTTAAATGCTATGCCTAAATATATTGTAATATAAATGTGATATTCGATTTTTACGCGCTACACAAAATTCGCCAAATTACTAAAATTATGCAATTATCGTAATCATAAATTGTATATGTATGTATACAGTATAGTATATCGTATGTGGTATATCATTAACTATTGCTCAGTAAGTGTGTTTTGCGTGTTTAGCTAAAAAAAATGTGCCAACTATAAATCGACTGCTCTCTGTTTTGTTAGTTAATGCGTTTCTCTATAATCTTTTTGCTCGCTCAACACGACGATATCACAACAAAATGTACCAAGTAGAAGAATTAGTTATCATTATCATTATCAGTTATCGCCATTCACAATTCACGTAAACGGCGATGGCAGCACAATTGGATCAAAGCTCTGCTGCGTATTAGTGAAATTGCTAAAGTCATTGATGCGACGATATCCCCATAGATCCATGGCCTCCACGCACACATCCTGAATTTGCTTTATCTGAAAATTATAGATAGTTAGTTAAATCTGTTTATTTAAGCGGTATTATCGTCAATAGTATACTTCATCTGTTTTGAGATCCTGCTTCCAATGGAATGGCGCCGATCTGGAATCACGATACGTGGAGCTAACACCGCCAATGTTTTCCTTTGTATGCGTATCAAGAAACTCCTCGACAGCGGGATCGAAGGGCAAACCATAAAACTGTAAAATGTCCTGGGTCATATCGTAGGGATTCAGTGACAGGTCCTCATAACGCAATGTTCTAAAAAATAAGTAATTTAAATTTAATTAAGAAACTTTATTTATATATGGGCATTTCCGGAAAAGGTGCACCTCGCCCAAAATCTTAAAATTTAACAAAAACTCACACCTTGTGAAATTTTCTTCTAAAAATATATTCAACTTATTTATTTAAGCAATATACGCTAGAAGAAACTCAATAGGATGAACACATATATTCTTCATTGGAATAAATTCACTTTTTCTATAAATTGACTTCCAAAATGGACAGTTTGTATTCTAACGATTACACTAAGTAGGACGGAAATATTGTAACATTAACCATTTTTATCATTTCACTATATTGAAAGTTTAAATTTAAACGAGGTTTTTAAGATGTTTTCGATATACATATAATAAAAATTGACGAACAAATTCTTGGAAAATACTAGGTGGAAATCTTGTCACTTTCGCGATGTAGCGTCACAAATTAATAATAAACTAGTCGACGGTGCTACAGTCGAGCATACTCGACTGTCGGAGACCCCGTACTTACTATGCAAAAGCAAACCCTGCTAAAAATAATAAAAGTCGCTACAAGTATTTTATATATTTTAACCAAAAATAAAACAAAATAATACAAATATCGAATTGATGTAAACATACAACACTTATAAAAATGTAATTAAAATTTTCATTAATCATAAATCAAAAAAAAACATCTGTCCAACGTGAGATTCGAGCCGCGGACCAATGTTCTAAAAAGTCTGCTAATAAGAAATAATTTTTAAAAAATTTGGTTATGGCGGGAGTTGAACCCGCGACTCCCGATCATTGCAAAATTGACGGGAATTTAGCACCTTAGGCCACCCAAGCCCATGGGCAGACGTGGCCAAAATACAAATATGTTAAGACTTCAGCGACTTTATATTTCGCAGTTAGGAACTCTGCCAACACCCTTTTAAAATTGAATAGCATTTAAAAAAACCTATGCCGATCATATACTAACAAATTAATTGAATATAAAATGTATTAAAAAAAAAAAAAAATTTGTCTGTCCTAGAGTTCGAACCCGAGACCCGAACTCAGAGTTCCGACGCTCTGCACATCGCGCCACTGCCTGCCTTGACAATCGATGGTCTTACGATAGATTTCATTCTTACTAGAGTGTAAGCAAGATGCAATTGTTATCTAGTTGTGATTGTTGTTGTTGTTATTATTGCTGATAAGACAAGGCAAATAAAGGAGATTTTAATTGCTTGATATCTTGGCTGTTTATTATCCGATCGCGATGAAATTTTCAGCAAATGTGGATAATAATGTTTTCTTCGTCTATGCTTTATTAGGAATGTCTATCTTTAAAATTGTCGCTATAATTAACATATATCTAATTTGTGGGCGTTTAAGGGGGCGTGGCCAAAATCTAAAACAAACTCGATCTGCGTGCAATAAAGACGAACCTACATACCAAGTTTGGTATCTCTAGCTCTTATAGTCTCTGAGATCTAGGCGTCAATACAGACGGACAGACGGACAGACGGACGGACGGACAGACGGACAGACGGACAGACGGACATGGCTATATCGACTCGGCTGTTGATGCTGATCAAGAATATATATACTTTATGGGGTCGGCCACGCCTCCTTCTGCCTGTTACGCACATTTTTTTTGTGACAAAGTTAATAGACCACTGTACTTTTTTAAAGTACGTGGTCTAAAAATAAATAAAATGATAACATATAAAAATTATTTCTAAAATGGAAAACTACATTATTTTAATATGGTTTAGGAGTATTTTCTTCCAAGATGTCACGATGATTCAAACATTTTAATTTTTCGTCGCGTTCGCGATGAATTGAATTTTATAAATAATTCGAAAACGACAAGTCTTCTTCTTTTATAATAAAAAAATTTTTTTATAAAATTCATTAAACGCGTGAGAAAACATTTTTTAAAATGTCAACTTTTGGAATTTTTTTTTTAATTTAAAGGAGCACAAATGTCGCGTTCTCGATCCTGGAAACACCTATATGAGAAATTAAAAAACACTCACCTAAATCGCCCGGGATACAACTTGAGCAGCGTCTCAGCTGTCTTATAGTCATCCACCAGATCCTGACAAACCAGCGATGGATCCTCACAGTCCTCATTGCCGCCACACCAGACGCGATGGCGTCTCGATTGCATTGTGCCGCGTGGATCCCGCACCAAGAGCACAATACGCACATTGGATAGACTGTAACGAAGAGAGATGGGGTGTTATGGAAGTGATTAATATTGGCATCTATTATCTTTTATCTTTGGCGTAATAGTTGTGCATTCAGCGTGAAGTTCGCTGTGCCATAACAATGGATGAGCTCACTGCCAAATGGCATTCAATTAAATCAAATTTAAAACTTCAGCTGCACTCTATTATTATGAATCATAATTGGCATTTCATTTTAGAAGTACGAGTAGCTAATTATGTTTCACGCCAATTTGATAATGACATATTTAATTATTTTTTTATCTCATTCGTGCTAATTAAAAACTCCGTTCATAAACGTTTGCCAATGAGGTAATAAATAAAAATTGAAATTATAGAATACATGTACGGATTGTTATTAAAATAACAAATAATAGTAAAATAGTTATTAGCAGACAGATAGAGTGATGATTATTGATAATGTGATTGTTAATAATTAAAAGTGACTGAAACGACTGATGAAAATATTGATTATTAATATAAAGAAAAAATGTTGGTAGACATGTTTTTATTTACTATTTATCTGTCTATCTATTGATAGAACATTTGTTATTTATATTTTAAATTAGCTTTTAGCCGATGTATGTATGCCTTAATATGTGTCCATTATGGGTGATAAGCCCCTTTAGCTCATCTGATTATGCAGTTGTCAATGTCCATGAGCGACACAATCATAATCATCATTATCATCAACATCATAAAATCAGCAGTAACCACAAAAGTGTAAACTGCAACTGTAGCAGCTTCCCCCTGATGCCACTCGACAGCCTCAATGCTAATGAGATTGTGACAGCGGCTGACTGTCAACCAAAAAACAAACATTTATAGATAGATACTCGTATCTGCAAAAAGACATTCAAATTTGCCGAGCAAATAGTCAGACAAATGAACTGTATTAATAAATGAACTTAAATGGGAAAAGCAAAAGTCTGTTGAGCAAACAAAGTTTGAATTTCAAAATATTTGAGTCAAATATTAAATATTTGAAAATTAAACAAAGTATGTAAATTAGAGTTAGAATAATAACAATATACACTAGAGGGCATATTTATTTTGACAAAATTTAAAGTTAAATCGACGCACAATTAGAATCTACTTCATGTACATTTTGTCATCAATTGAAAGGTTATTTTAATTCCGTTTGAATGATATAAAACTTTCCTTAACCCATTAAGCACCCATTGAAAATTTTGAATTTTTGTAAAGGTGTATTTTGAAACTTTTTTTCTCGATTTTTTTCTTGATTTTTTAAACATAATATTTTGATGCAAAAAAAATCTTATTCCAATTCCAAGAGTGGCTGCAAAAACAAATTTTCAAAAATCTCTTCGCTTGTATTTTTTATATTTTTTTAAAAACTGCAAAAAAACGGTTATTTGGGTTAAAATAGTCATTTTTTGCAGTTTTCAAAAAATTATAAAAAATACAAGCGAAGAGATTTTGAAAATTTTTCTTTGCAGACACTTTTAGAATTTTTTTAATTTTTTTGCATCAAAATATTATTTTTAAAAAATCGAGGAAAAAAGTTTCAAAATAGACTTTTACAAGAATTCAAATTTTTCAAAGGGTTAAGAAAAGTTATATATCTTTCAAAAGGAATTCGAATGACCTTCCCATTATTGCCAAAATGTACATGAAGTAGATTCTAATTATGCGTAGATTTAACTTTAAATGTTGTCAAAATAAATATGCCGTCTAGTGTAGTTGTGCATACAAACAGTATATGCAAATAAAATCTATTGATTGGAATCTGTTCAAATTCACAGTCCCTGCTGTTGACATAATGCACTTCAAGCGAAGCAGAATCAACGATATCATTGAACTTTATCACAATATGTATGCATAATTTTATGTATATATACATACACTGTAAATTATTACAAATTTAAAGTGAACAAAAACCCGCTGAATCGCTTGGCAGCTTGGATAAATAGACAAGCTAGATAACTGCTGGAAAGAGCAGCTAGGCGTGCAAAAATAATAATAACAGTAACAGTAACAATAACAGTAACAGCCAGAGTAACAGCAGGCAACGGCCAACTGGGAAATGTAGACGGAATGCCAGCGACAGCAGCTGCAAAAATACGCAAAGAGCAAAAACAAAAAAATAACAAAAAGTAGTTATACAAAGCCGCAAAGCAAATTGCGAAAAATCCGCAGAGTAAATTGAAATACAAAGAAAAGAAGACAAAGTCATTTGCATATTGATACAAGTTACGCTAAAGGCTAAGTCTTAGGCATCAAACAAAAACCAATAAAAGAAAAAACACACCACAGATTATCTAAGTTGAGTCTTTAACAACAGCTAAGTTTACAATTGTTCTCACTTTGCAATTGCACTATTTGTCGCACTTGAAATAAAGTTAATTGCGAAATAGAAAATTTATTAAAATCACTGCGGACGGCAGTCCGCGCTAGTGACGAAAGCAGCACGAAGGGTGCGAAGGCGACTAGCATATATACACAGGAAGAATGGAAAATTTGCTATGACTGTCCGATCGGGTCGAGTTATGTACCGATCGAAAGGTATCAATTTTACTTACAAATGTGCATACTAAGACTTTTGGAAACTTACCTGGTTCGTGAGATAAACAGGTGTTAGTGGGAGGGGAAAGTTTTAAATTATTGGAGCAAATGGGGCCGTTGGAGCCTTTTCGATTTTTATTTTAATTTTTTACTATTCGTATCAAAAATACGCGTCGAATGACACCTTGATCATCAAAATCCGATCACTGGTTCAGAAGATAATTAATTTTGAAATTTTTGGTGCCCATTTCAAAACGAGATGAAAAGTCAGTCTGTTTGTTTGTTTGTTTGTTTGTTAGTATCAAAGCGTTGATTTAGCTTAAAAGTTTGAATGAGGACTTGTTCCCGATCAAAAATCTAGAAACGTTTGTTCTACGACTTTTTCGAAAAAAAGCTAGTTTAGCGGGAAATCGCTAAAAACCGCTAAAATTAAAACCCCTATAGCATCCAAACGATATGAGCTACAGACGTGATCTATATATCGTTGGAAAGGTATTTTGAAGGGCTTTTAGGCAGACCTTTAAACTTTTTTTCTAAAGTGCATAGGTAAAAAGCAACAGGTGAAATAAGATATTTTGTCCCACATTTTGGCGGTTTTTGAGAAAACGACGCTAACGATTTTTTTTAGCTTTCAATATATTGTAGTGTATAAAATTTCGCGTTTTTTGATATATGATAGAAAAAATTTTACCGATGGGTTTGGAAGATATTACTTATTAACTGAATATACTTTTTACCTTTACACTACTGCATGTACTAGTACATATGCAGTATGTACATGTGCATGTAAATCGCCAAAAACCACAGCTTCCAAACAATAGAAGCTACAGATTTGATCTATATATCGTTAGAAAGGTGTTTTGAAGGGCTTTAAGCCTAGCTGTAAACTTTTTTGCTTAAAAGCACAGGTAAAAAGATTCAGGTGAAAGAAGGTTTTTTCCCACATTTCGGCGATTTAAGAAAAATCTACGTTTCAAATGACTTTTAAATATGTTATTTGTTGTAGACAATTCAATTTCACGTTTTTGACATATAACACATAGCCGTCAAATTTCGTTTGGGCAAGATATTACCAGTTAACTGAATATACCTTTTACCTTTACACTTCTGCATGAACATATGCAGTAGCATGCATACTGCAGCAGCAAAGTGTCATAGCAGCCAGAGTTTGAGAGTGCTACTAGCTCTTGCGCTTGGCATGTGTGTTTGTAAAGGGAACCAGTGTTGCCAGACAGTTTGTTTCAGCTTGTACAAAAAATAAACAAAGTTGATAAAGATATACTGTCCAAAAAAAAAATTCAATTTCAAAATTTCTGATGTCTTATTCAAAAATTTCTGATATCTTATAAAAAAAACCTCTTTACGAGGTAAAAGTCTAGTGACGAAAACAGTTATATGCCCCAAAATTTCTGATATCCAATTTTGTGACGAATAACATTAAGTTTGACATATAAATTATTTTAAAAAAAATTTTTGCATTCGGCACTGCGCAAAACAGTGGTTTTTATTTGGTATGAAGAATTGAGACATTTTAGCGCAATGTGCCGAGTGCCAAAATTTTTTTTAAAATAATTTATATGTCAAACTTAATGTTATTCGTCACAAAATTGGATATCAGAAATTTTGGGGCATATAACTGTTTTCGTCACTAGACTTTTACCTCGTAAAGAGGTTTTTTTTATAAGATTTATGTTTTACAAACATATAATTCTGCAAAATAAATTTATTTAAAAATGTTACATATTATAATTCCTCTTTGGGGTACGCCAGTTTCTTGTGCTCAATTATATATTATTAGAAAAAATAATTTATAAATAAACAGGAGCATTCTGATGAACGATAAGTATTTGAAATTTCATTTCAAGTGCCAACAAATATTTTTATGACATCTGCTTATTATTTTCCATTTTGCATGAGTTGAATTTATTTTTAATTGCATTTCATTCCATTTCTAATTTATGATGAAGTGCTCTTTATGACTTTCACTGAAGATTCAAGCCACTTAATAATTATACAACTTCAAGTACATACGAATATCTGTATATATAAAGCGTCACAAGGTAAGGTTAAATTTCACCGTTTTCTCATTTATTTATTTTCTTTTATTATTATGCAAAATACGACAAGACACTTGTAGCTTTAAATATGAAATGATGTTATATAATTATAATAATTTGTTTCAAAAATACTTGAACTAAATTGACTCTCAAGTTAAGTTTCGTCATATTGAGTTTGACCAAAAATTGGCATTGAATTTGGTTACAGTTGAAGTAGAGATTGGTAAAAGTAAAAGCCAATAATAAAGATGATATAATATAATATAAAATAATTTGCTCTTAGATAAATTGTATTTATATACCTGTCAAGGCGTCCCCAAAATTGATATGACAAGGATAAGCTAATAATAAGCTATCCAAGTCCACTCTCCAGTGAATTTGCTGTATAACATCAAAGAAAGTCTCTGCTCTTTAAATTGTGTAGTGTAAATATTTTAAATTAAGTTTCAAGAACTCTTTTTGTGACACAATTCCGGCTACCATAAAAGCCTTGTTAAAATATTCAACCCACTCTCATGGCAGCATAAAAATTGTTACGCATACGCTCCGTTGGCCAAAGACTCGTTATGTGTGCGAGTGTGTTCGTTTATTTATATAAATATGCATAATTGTCGCGTGCGGATAAGTTAAAAAAAAAATAGAGGAAACTGTATATGTACATGAAAAAAAATGCGCAATGAAAAGCAATGAAAATTTTCTACAGCAGCTAGGGAAAAATATAATTTGTTGAAATGCGGTAAACAAAAACAAGAAAAACACGAAATAAAAGCAGAAAAACGAAAAATCAGCGGACAGAGTTTAAGTGGCCCAAGGCAGAAGTACGAGTACAAGATGAAATTAAAAATTCAGCACGCGCCGCAATTACCCCACAAATATGTATATACAAAAGGTACAAATAAAAAGAAGAAATCTTTAAAAACGGCTTTCAACGGTTTGCTTAGCTAGAACAATGAAAAAATTATACAATATTATACAGTACAAAATTCTACAGTAAGAGAAATGTTTGTAATACTTTTGGACCTCAAACTAATTGGAATTGAAAGTTTAATCAAGTCATCTTCCTGCTGAACAACTACACACTTTCCCAATCTCCCACTCCACTACATGTCTCACCGGCACATGCAGTAATTAATCAACATTATCAGCTTATGTCAAGCCGAGCCCATGAAAGCCTCAAAAAAAGAAAAAGAAGACTAAAAACAAGGGAACAGCTGCACGCATGAAATTTCACCGCTAATCCAGTTTAATGCTAAATACCCCTGGAAAAAGTAGGACAGCCAATATCCTGACAGAAAGTCAACATTAACGCAAATGTTAACAAATTGGTATACCTGTTTAGGCCCTAAAGCGGCCTGAAAGTTATTACAAAATGTAAAACGAAGTTGAGCAGCCCAAATGACAGCGTCATGTCATACAAAACGATATGAATCTGTTCAGGCCTAGTAATGTTCCATTGCACACTGGTTCCGCTTGTATGAAGCAGCGGTCAAAAATACTTCTAATGGAAATAGCGGGCAATAATTTTTAGCCAATTCTCTTAAAAAAACAATGTAAAAATGTGGCGTCATTTGTAACAACACTCCACACTCTGAAAAATACAAACTTTCAGAAAAATAGTCGACAATTTTTAAACGGAACACGAATTAAACATATTTTTAATGATTCAAAGTTAAAAAAAACGTATAAAACAAAATTTAACATTAATAAAATAAACAAATAACTAAAAAAAATCAAAAAGAATCATCTAACAAGTTTTAAACAGATTTTAATAAAGTTGACTGTTAATAAAATAATTAAATAATCACGAAAAATTAAAAAGTACTAAAAAAAACATACTAAAACGAACAATACGACACATATCTACTTACACGCACAACTCAACATGACTTTTGCAAGAACAAAACATAAACAACACCCTAAAAAAAGGCAATGTGCCATGTGGTTTAGGTTTTGTTCTGCAAATTTTACCAATTAAAGTTTATACCTTTCTTTTCAATATTCATATTGATTTTAATCAATTCCTTTGCCTATTTGTCACAATTTTGAGCTTTTGTAATGCTGATTCGCTAGTTCCTTAGCCGCTTTTTGCAAAGAGAACGAATTAACTGGGACAAAATGAACTAGAGTTTAAAAAAGTAGAGCTTTCTGCCAAATAATTTTTACTGGTTTGGTTATAATATTTTAACTTTCATATTTTGCATTTTTGGCCACTGTGCATTGGGTCACCCGAATGTCATTCATTAGGACAGACAGAAAGTCTTGGATGAATTGAGTTATGGTACAGAATAGAAATCAGTGCTATGTTTAGCTGTCTTTGAGCTATGTTAACCTGTGTTGAGCCATGCTAATGGACACAGTCGTTTGTCTATCGATTGAATGAATGGAGGGGAAAAGTTCATTTGTGAGGTTCAAGGCCTTGAGCAACACGTGAGCCGCACAAAAGAAAACCTAACCACTTTCGCTTTTATTTCCCATTTTGTGTGCCGCCAAACAAACAATATGTAAATATCTAGTTTCTGGTGGTATATACTCGCATTGTACTAGTCATATGTGGCATGGAATAGCTCATTAGATTGATAAATCGTTTGGCATTAACATATGTTTGACCTGACCCAAAAAAAACATAAACAATGAAGGGAACAAAATGCGATTCAGGTTTTATATATTCAAAGCTGGTCAGCTAACAGTAAATGCCTATTTACGAGTTTATTGCTTAGCCCGAATACATCATCAGCGCATTCTAAATGTTTCGCTATTGATTGATTTTAATTTATGTTTCTTTTTTTTTAAATAACTTTTAAATAGCATGTGCTGTTTATCTGGCAAATTTCTGCTGCCTTTTGATCTTCGAAACTATGTCAAAATGCCGCAAACTGCCGCAACAAAATAAAAATAAAATGATGCAAAAAGATAGAAAAAAAAGCACAAACAAAATTTGTGACAGCTTTGTATGAATCAGATATGTAGATATTTGTAGACACAGCATTCGGGGCCATTCGAGCTTTTCTGCCAGAGTCACGCGGAGCGGAAACTTCGAACAGAGAGGGGAGTCTAACAAGTTGCATGCTTCACTTAGTTTAAAAAAAAATTTACAGGCTTAGATTTCAAATAAACATGAAATACGAATGTATTAGAAAACACTTTCTACATACAGTAGATAGTACAATAGATGTGAGATAGTTCTTTTGTTGTCCCTCAATATTAAAAAAAAAAAATTAAATTGGTTATACATTTTTTTAAATATGTGTCTTTTGCTTATAAAATGCTTCTTTTTTTTTGTGCTACTTATTAATAGAAAATTAAGAACTATTTTGACTTATGGCCCACAAGTGCTAAAGAATCTTATTAAAGAATAGACGAGAGTTCACTGACGATATTTAAATAATATTTATTATGTTCAGCAAACAAAAATTCTGACAACATATAAATAACCATTAAAAGCAGATGGAAATTATTGCATATGATCAAGTGTGTATAACGCAATAATAATTTTAATAAATTCTGGCACAAACCAATTTGTGTTTGTGTATTATATATGAAACTGTAATATAAACATACAATCAACAAACTTTAGTAAAAAGCAACTTTAATCAAAAGCTTCAATTACAACTAAGTAAAATGGAAACCTAATCAAAAGTATTTACAGAAAACTAAAGTTATATCAACTCATCATTTGAAAATATTAAAAATTACTTGAAAATTTTTGAGTTTTTGTAAAAATTAACTTTTTCCTCGATTACAAAAATAAATTGTTTTGATGCAAAAAAATGTTTCAATCAATTCTAGGAATTTTCAAAAATCTTTTTGCTCATTTTTTTTTTTTTTTTTTTTTTTTAAATGTTTAAAAATTACAATTTTAGCCACTTTTTCCTCATTTTCATAAAAAAGTGGTTTTTTAGCTATTTTCAAAAATTATAAAAAATAAGTTGTGAGCTAGTGTAAAAAAGTCCACAAAAAGAAAGCGAAGCTTACAATTGACATTGAGAATGCCAATATCCGTATTTTGAAAACGGAACCATCGAAAAATTCCAGCAAAAATATAAAGAATTTATTGATTTAACAATTGCCTAATGAACGCCAATTGAAGGCACGTAAGTATTCGTCCTTCCCATCGTCCCTTTGCCTTTGTCTTCATCTTGGCCCATATATCAGAGGTCTGGCAGCTGTTGTTGTAACGCCCACTAAAAATATGCATAGTGTGGTTCAGTTCGAAGGCAGCAAGGAACAATGCAAACAATAAAGGAACCACAAACATGCAAATTGCTAAAACAGCAACGAAAACAGTCAAAATGTAGACATGGCGCCCAACGAGGGGCGTTTAAATTAAATCTTTGGGAGCAGAGCCCAGAAAACGCCAATGGTGAAAACGCAAATTTCATTTTGAAATGAACATCAGAGTTAAAAAAGCAAAAATTGAAAAAGTAATGCTACAAACGGCACAAACCCAAATGAAGTCATGGCGCCCAACGAGAGGCGCTTCCCTAAAATGTTGGTGCATGTTCAAATGCTGTCAGTTAAAGTGGTATTTCATTTTCAAATGAACATCATGACAGGGCCAAAGGGCAAACCAAGATAACTGAAATGCAGTTGGCCCAATGTCCAAAACGTAATTTTAACCATCTCCCCATGACATGATAAGTAAAACTCATACAGTGTTTGCCCACACGATTAAATGCAAAAGGCATGTAAATCATATAAACTGCATTATTGCCTTGCCTTTTAAAGGACCTCACATTGTTGGCATTTCGGGTCAAGGGTTTTTCTGCCGAGTTCACTGCAATGACATCTGCTCTAAATGTGTCGAGAAGCGTTACAAGTTCAAAATGACCACATTAAGTAACTATTTATGTATGACTACATTAGTTGAGTTTCATAGCTCAGAATATTTGCCCCAAATTGTCATGTGTTATATTTTAATGTCAATTGCATTTGAAAATAACCTAACGAATTGTTGGTGTTTTTAAAATATATCTGAGATTTTATTTAAATAATGGGATGTCTTAATTAGTGCCAAAAAAAGACCACTTTCTAAAATCAAGAACATTCATCTTAAATATTTTGTTTTTGAAATAAGATAATATTTTCAGACCAAATTACTAAAACTAAGAATATTATTCTAAAAAATCTTAAGTTTTTAACATAAGAATCAAAATCTTAGATCTTAGACCTTTTTCTCTTAAAATAAGAACAAAAATCTAAAAATTTTACCACTTTTTGAGACCTAAAATTCACAACTGGTTCTGGAGTCTCAAAGATGACATTAGGCTTGGATCGCTGGTCAAGTCAGCACGACGGTACTGATAGAGATTTGCATCTCTTGAAACAACTGTATAGCGAGCCATGCTCCTTGCGTTCTGCAAGTGTTTTGGGTGTTGTTGTTTGTTGTTTAGTGTCATATTGACACTTAAAATAACTAAGTTACTTCATTCTTCTTAAAATGTTAAAAGAAGCTTAATCTTTATTTGGGATGTTTTGACTTGAGTTGTTATAACTTTTTGGCCTATAAATAAGAACATATAATCTAAAAACAATAATAAGTTTTATTGTTATACTAAGATTTATGGTCTTGAAGATAAATAATTTATGATCTTAAAAAAAAGAACTTGGTCTTAATTGAAATGTTCTTAGAATCAAGATGTGTTTTTTACTTCAAGATTTTCATGTTCTCGACGCATTTTTTAGAACAAAGTTCTTAGTTCTGAGACCAAAATCTTGATTATGGTTCTTTTTTTTATCAGTGTAGAGCTGATAGATTTTTTTTTGCTTAAAAATGGTATTACTCAATTCTTGGCTGTTTATGAATTCCACTCAAAGTCACGCAAGTTTTAAATGTGTATATAAATTATTTGTCTAACACAAATCCAACGCTTTCATTATCGTTACACCTTGAACTTGACAACAAACCTAAACCCAACTCTCCACCCACAAATAAAATGAATTAATATGCAGACAAAAGTGGCAAATTGCGTGACTCTAAAAATAGTTAAAAACACTTGGCGAAACTAAACTGTGCCTGGGCTAGATAGTCGGCGTTTTTTTTTTTTTTCGAAGCAAACAAACTGGGTCAAAGCGCTGGAAAGTACAGCGCTTGATCAATTTCAATTGTAAACAGAAAGCAGCGACGACAGGCCACCCAAAATGCGAAATGAAATCAAGGTGAAAAATTGCCGGTAAATGCAAACAACGGCAAATGTCAATCAAAGTCAACTGGGGATGCGACGACGACCCAAGTTGAGTGGCAAAAGAGAAAGGCAGAAAGTCGGAAAGTCGGAAAGTCACAGAATGACAATAGACAAAGCGTTCACACACATACACACACACACTCACACACACAAAAGTGGGCGGCATGCAGTGAAGACAGGGAGGAGAGAAGAGGCGTTGCAACCAAATTGCAGAGCACTGCAATTTTTTGCCATTTCTTTCGTTTTTCGTTTTTCTTTTTTTTTTCTTTTTGGCGCCTTGACACATGAAGCCCCCTTGAGAAGGCAGCAACTAAGCAACCAAGGTGCAAGAGCCTCTTGGAAACTTCATTAATAACAAACTAAGCGATGCTCTAATGACGTGAAAATATACATATGACAAGGCAATGCCCGCACGTCCAGACAAACAACCCGACAACCCAACACCGTCAAGCGCGTGGATGGGCTGTGCTCTATACTCCAAACGTAACCAGCAGTGTTGCCACATTTTCTAAGACTAAAATAGCTAGTATAGTAAAAAAAAATAAATAAATGGGTTAGCTAAAAATTGCATAAATAAAAATGTTCAGAACTGCAGTAAAAAACGCCAAAACAAATATTAATAATAAAAAATAATATATTAAACAACTTTTTTAAAAGTGAGTTTTATTTGAGCGAAAAAATAAAAATCGCAAATAATGATTACTTGTGAGTTCTATTTTTTCGCTCAAGATTAATCATTCTCATTGAAGAAAATCCCTTAAAATCATTAAATAATCATTACTATTTAATTTTTATAATATAACTCATAATGATTACGGTCTCTGGTAATAACTTTTAAATGCTAGTAAATAAGTTCAATTGTCATTGTAATTGTAACCATTATCTATGTTAGTGTTTAAGCTCAACATACTATTGTAAACACTATTACTACTATTGCATTTGTTGTGACTAGCTAAATAAATTCAAATTCAAAATTCAAATTGAAATAAGCTTATAAATTATAAGTTATAATAAAAACTCTAATTTTAGGTTAGCAATTAAAATACAACAGCGATATTTCATCAATATCACTAATGAAAAAATATACAGTCGAACTTGCCTAATTCGTATAACCATTATCCAAAGAAAAAGTTATGGAGATATTCGACTTATAGTAATTTTTCATAAGTGCATTAATACTATAGAAGTTTGAGTTATGGAATTTCAATTGTATATGTAATGAAAACTTATTTTGACTCATTATTTTGATGGCTAAGGGGCAAAGGCTTTAATATCAGCAGCAGGCAGCTCTGAATTTTAAAAGATCAATTCAAAATTTTGCTGTATCCGTAACAGTATTTCCCATTGTCAAAATGAATTTTGTAGTTATATAATCCTCTTACATATTTCTTTTATGGGTTCTTCATAAAAATACTTTTTTTTTTGAAAATAGTTTTATGTTATTAAGGATCATGAAGATATCTGACAATTGTGAAACCTACCAAAAAAGAAAAGAGCAATAAGCTAAGCATAGCTTTAAATAAGTTAAAATGGCATCACTGGTAACCAGGACAGACGCCAGTCTCGACTATTGAAATGCCGCTCTCATTGTCTGCAGAGGTTTCACTCACAATATATACTTATGGTTGTTGTTGTTGCTTTTGCTTTGGCAACTTATGAAATTTATTGTGCTCGTGCATTTGACATGAAGCCTTTAGGGCCACGCTTTTGATAGGCCACCCCAACCATAAAATGGAACCCGGGGTTCCACATGTGTTTGCCTTGTGTTGTTGCCGTCGTCGATGTTGGACTCTTGTCGATGCCATGAGAAAGGAGCTCAGAGTCGGGCAATTTTGTTGACATGTGAAATTATTATAGAGCAAAGACTTATTGTGGGCGCTAGAAGTATATAAATTAGCCAATAGGCATCAAAGAGCAGTTCACATTTATGGAGAAAGATGGATGTGAGTCTGGTCATCCAGGAAAGGAATTGAGCTCAGCATGATACTTACTATCTGCAATAGTTATGGGCTTAGACATCAATTGATTACTTAAAAGTTAACTAATTGGCAGTTTTGCTGTATTTTTATCAACTCACTCATAGAACTTCCAGACATTTCGAGTGACAACTTTGCAAGTTTTCTCCATGAGTTTAATAATTTATTGACTGCCGAAATTGATATATCTCATATCAAAGTTTTAATTGCAAAATTTATCTTTAAGTTGTCGTAATTCAATATCTTTGGCACTTTTCTTTAGACCCACATCCATTTCATTCACTTTCGTATAATTGAATTTACTTTACCGCTTTTTGACCCAAAAGAGTTCTTAAGATAGTAAATCAATAGTCGGACACTAGGAGTTTGATTAAAATTGACGTGAGGTACTTTAAAATTTTATTAAAGCGAGGGCTGTGCGAAACTAAGGCGATAAAAGAAATTGAATTTAGAGGCACCCAAAATATTTATATATTGTTGATTATTAACTTTTTATCAAAGTTTAAAATAAAACGAAGTTGTATAAAAGAGTACAGTCATAGGCTAAGTATTTTGGCACCATTTAAAGTTAATTCTACTTATAATTTGAGCTTACTTTATGCTTCAACTTGGCATCAATGGAAAGGTCATTTGAATTCCTTTTGAATGATATAAAATTTTCCTTAACCCATTAGGTACCCATTAAAATTAAATTAAATTAATTCAACTTTTTTCCTCGATTTAAAAATAAAATATTTTCATCCAAAAAGAGTTTTTAAACACTTCTAATAGTGACTGCTTGAATTATTTTTTCAAATATCTGTTCGCTAGTACTTTTTATAATTCTTTAAAAATTGCAAAAAAAAAATTCTCTTTTTCCTCATTTTCATACAAAAACGGACTTTTTTTTGCACTTTTCAAATAATTGTAAAAAATACTTGCGAAGAGATGCCGAGCTTTGCATGACGTAAGTTCAAATTATGAGTGGAATTAATTTTAAATGGAGCCAAAATACTTTTGCCTGGGACTGGAATTGGGTGAATACTCAAGATATTTATTTAAATTAAAAATATTCCACGATTTGCATTTATCTACCATAAAATTAGTACGAGTTGAGAAATTTTTTTTATATTATTGAAGTTCAATCATGAAAGGTAAATTTACATCTCCAAATCTTCAAACGAGAAAGTCCTTCAGTTAATTCATTTTTCTTAGCACTGCAATTTGAAACAATTTTATAAATAATCAACAAATTATCGCTTCTTATCCTAAAAGTTACAACAAGTGATGGTTAATGAATTAAAAATGATTTGCAAAGAATTCATGAGCAAGCTTTTAAGTAACCCTCGTCAATTTGGACTCAAAAAGCACTTGGATAGTTATACCCTTAGTTAGTGGAAGCAGTGACGTGTGCCAAGTGGAATATGCCGCAACTTAAGCTGCAGCTGAAGCAACAGCAACTGCAGCTGCATCTCCACAGCTCATTCCCTCTGGCACTCGCACATTTGTTGACTTTTCAGCAATTTCTAGTGCTGACTGAGCTACTTAATGACTTATCGCTGTCATTATGCCTCGCTGACTGCCTTTGGGCTGGCTTCAATTCCGACTAAAATGTTAAGAAAGCGTAAAGTGAAAGAGAAGCTCTAGTGCCAAAGAGATGCCAGCCAAGTGCAGCCTCGAGTCGCATTCAGCATTCGGCATTCGGCTTTTTCTGGAGCTGTCATCCAGTAACTTAAGTGGCATTTGGATGGGCATCCCATAACACTTTCAGTCACAACTGTGCGTCACCCACATAAATTCAGGCTGCATTAAACCTTTCACATTGCTTGCACAACCAAAATGCAATTAACTGTATCAAGAAAACAAAGACAGTCAAGAAAGATTCATTTATTTCAAGCCGATATTCATATACACTTTGTACAGCTTCAGAGA
The DNA here is from genome assembly GCA_035047525.1 of Drosophila quinaria. NCBI lineage: Eukaryota > Metazoa > Arthropoda > Insecta > Diptera > Drosophilidae > Drosophila > Drosophila quinaria. The sequence goes on along the minus strand of JAWNPO010000316.1, from coordinate 3,395 downwards.
TAATTGTTAAACATTTTTAAATGCAACGTAAAGAGATTTTTTCGTGCACATGAAAACTGGCAAAGCTAAGAAAAGTTTAAATATATCAAGCCCATCTATAAAACTCTTTCTTCTAACTGACTGACTGAGAATCAACGTGCAGCCCAAACGGTAAAAGATAGAAAGCTGAAATTTTTACACAACAAAGATGAGATAATTTCATCGTACAATAAGACGGCGTTTTGAGAAATTCAACTTGTAAGTGAGTCAAAGGTCAGGAAATTGCTTAGTATGAAAAACTTTTTTGTTTCTTAGAATATCTCAGCCAAACTCACAGGTTATATGTTTGGGACTGTCTCTTACATTGTGACCAAATTTAGCATTTTATAAATTTGTTAAACCGGACAACGAAAGACCTTCTTTTCAATTTTGAGAGCGAAGGGACCTGGAGTTGGCGAGCGAAGCGAATAAACAATGTAGAAGTTTACAGATAATATTTATAAAATTTAAAATTGTATAATTATTGAGTTGAATGTCTCAGCTGTACTGTAAAAGCAAAGGAGGCTACATATATACTCAATTATAATAAAAATTTGATTTCTATGAAAGCTTCTTAAATTCCCCCAAAACAATAAGTTGAATAATCAATATAATTTTAAATTGGTCTGATTTTTCTATAGAAAGATTTATTGATGTTCTGATCAATTAAATTAATTAATTTATTTTCTGTTGTGAGTACTCCAGAACAATCGCTAGTCTTGATTAATACAAGCAGGTACTTTTGAGTGCAATGAACGAAGAATTTTGTTTTTAATCTCATCTTACGCTATTAGTCTTAATGTTTTCCAACGTCTAAGAAATGGGTAGACAAATGTAGCAAACATTAAATAAATAAATAAATTCGTTATCCTGCTTTAATGTAACTAAGATGTAACTCGTTACTTTTACAAGTCAAAGGTAATTAAATCCAATACAAGGGTATCATAAAAACCAGTTATGGCCCCCCAAAGGAGACCTCCAGCTACGTGAAGTGACTGCCTGCCCCAACTGAGACTCAGGGACTGGGAACTTGAACTGGAACTCTGACTGGGACTGAAACTGCTGCCTGGCTTCAATGTCGCCCTAAGCAATAACAATAATGCCGCCGACATTCAAAATCCAATAATATGTATTGCCACACCTTTTCGTTATCGAAAGGCGGTTGGGCGTTGGAGGATGGAGGAGGATGTTGGACTTTGAAAGCTAACTGCTCCGTTTGGTTTCGTAATGCAGCAGCCATCCATTTTATTGTCATGTAAATGCAATTTATGTGTCGCCTTTCTCCTTCACTCTTGGTGTGCTCTTAACAAAATTGCTCTACTTGAAATTGCTGGGTTGGTATTTAGGAGCTACTCGTAGGTTCCTTGCCGCTCCCAACATTTTGACACTTCATTTCACTTTACTTACAATTTTTATTTGCCCGCCCTCGGTGTGTAGTTTCAGCCAGTTCCCGGTTTGCTGACTCTGCCACACCTATTCCCAGACGTTCAGATTTATTTATGAAATGAAATATGGTTGAAAATGTTTTCTGCTTTCTCTATTGTTACATGAACTAAGAGCAAAGATGTAAGCTTAAACATGGAATTAAGACCACAATGTCAACCATTTGAATAGATAAACGTTAAAGCTATTTATATATAATCTAATGGTAATTTTTAGACCATAGGTTTCATTTTATTATTCATAATTTTTGTTAAGATTACCACTCATCAGTTGCTAGTGTTTATTGGTATATAAACAGAAGCATCAACCATATTTTAATGGTTTTATAAGCTTCAAATTACTTAATAATATCCTATAAAAAAGCTGATTACTTTTCGAATACAACTGGAGAGAGACAAACGAAAAGATCTATGAAGACAATGTAAATAAACAAGTTGGAACAAACGGGCTCCCCTTCACATGAAAATTAATGCAATTAACAACTTTTATTACTAACATAACATATAAAAATAAACAAATTTACATAATAACTAATAAAATGTAAATCAATACGTACAGAGAATCACTAAAACGTCTACTTTTAATATATATTTTATAGCTTAAAAAGCGTAAAAGTACAAACTTTCTGAAGGAAATGGGAAATCAAAGCCAAATTTTTGCTCCTTTTGTAAATAATTCTTTCATCAATCTACGCATCAGTACAAACCTACAAATAAAGAAGCAGAAAATATATAAATAAATAAATATCTTTATTTGTACATATTTATTTTATTTTATATGTATAAATATATATTTTTAAATGAGAATTAAAGTACAACTATTACAGGTCAAGAATCTGGAGACACTCGTACTCATAGAACAGTCATAGCAAAAACTACAGATTGCATTTACGAGTTGCTTCTGCCTCAAATAACGCCCACAAAAAATGAATTAAAACAATCATAAATTTAAATTGCAAGTTCTTGTAAAAATGCTAAAATTCAATGCGCACGTTCCGCCGACGACTGCCCACATCTGCGACTGTGGCATATTCAACTCCAACTTCAACTCCGTCTGCATCTGCATCTCAACCGAATCTCGTGTCTGAGACTGCGGGCGGCATTAACTGCCACAGAGAAGCGACTGGCGGACGGTTGTTTATGGAAGTTGCAAGTTGCAACCAACCTGGCGAAAGGGAAGCCCCCGTGTGCATGTTGCAGGCAATAAATTGCAGGGCAGTGGGAGAGGGGGACGCACGAGGGCGGAAAGTCGCCCGACTGTGACAAATGGCGAGCGAGTGAAAGGTAATGGATAATTGGAAAGTGGAGTAAGCAACCAAATTGGCTTCATTGGTGTTGTCCGGTAATAGGCCACTGAACACAAAATATAGGTATGTATATATTGACTTAGGGTCAACTTAGGTACAATATTTAATAAATATTTTAATAAAAATCATTTAAAAATATTTAGAAATTTATGATTAGTTAAAATTTGATAATTCAATCTTTAATCAAATTAAATTGATGCATTGTAATAATAAATAAAAAAAAAAATTAAATTAATGCCTAAGTATTTTTTGATGAAATTCAATTCACAACCTCCAGACGAATTAACAATGTTTATTTGCTTAAGAAATAAGTTTAAAAAAAAAAGTAATTTAATAAATAAATAAAAAAATAATTAAAATAAAACAAATTCCTCATTTATAGCGAGCAATAGAATTTTAAATATCAGTACTAATAGCTTTAAGAATTATAAGAATTGATGATCATTTACATTGTTTAAGCTAAGTTATTTTTCTTTTTTCTTTTCCAAAATTTGAATGTAACCTTAAACTTAAGTATAACTAGCGTCTTAGTTTATAAGACTTGTCTTGTAGTGCTAGGAATCAAATAAATAAATAAAAATAAAAATACTTTAAATTCAATTCCTTATTTTAATATACAGGTACATTG
>JAWNPO010000315.1:0-15365 GCA_035047525.1 Drosophila quinaria | reverse complement strand
AACTCTACAGTAGTGTTATGTGCGTCAAGATAGCAACGGTTCTTTAGCAACGAAAAACGGAACTTGGTTCATGAGTCGGAACCAGTTATGAACTTTCTCATTTTTAAGCGTTATTAGACCTTTAATCAATAAACTAATGATGCAGAATAGTAGAAAATTAATTAATCTATAGTTTAAAGCAAAGTTTTATTCATTTCAGCTTTTCAAATGGGTGTAACAAGTGAATAAAGAAAGTGAAAACGTGAACATTTTCACCATTTCTTAAAATGCAAAGTTTAAGGGGAACGGCGGGGAAAACCGCTAATGCACGATTAAAGAGAGCAATTTCACCTTTCTATGGTACCATTTCTAAGAAAAGTTATGGTAACGTTTTTGAGATATTTTGAAATGAGCGAAGCTACCTCGGTGAAAGTCCCATACAAAATGACCGCCAAAATACATACCTTGTTTTCAAACCATAATTGCTAATCGTAAGACTAGCGGCGGAAAACGCGGCATATAGAAAATTAAAGGTACAAGTTTGGGGAAGCTATTGCATTAAATTCAGAGAAAGTTATGGTACAGTTTTTGAGAAAATTAATTAATTGTAAATCAACCCCCAAAAAGTTCATGAGCAAGTCCTGTCGAACTAGTAGCTCCAACGTGAACTAAACTACTACGTAACAGAACTACGTAACAGCGTGTCAGAAATCGTTGCTAACTTTTTTCAAACGGCGGGAGATGCACGGTATGTGGGAGTATTGGGAATAATTTTACAAGCATTTTCATATGCAAGTCATCAATAAATATCGTAAGGTTTTTGAGAAATTTGCATTTGAAAAATCACTTAAAACAGCGTGGCAGCATTTGTGCATGAACAGAGAAAGGTGGCATCTTTTTTGTGCCAAAAAAAAATCGTTGCTAACTTTTTTCTAACGGCGGGAGATGCACGGTATGTGGGAGTATTGGGAATAATTTTATAAAAATTTAGCCGTATGCATTATTCTATTCAGAGCTCACATTGCTGAGCAATTCGCATTTGTATTTTCTTAAAAATGAACATGGCAACTCACGTTGATAAATAGATGAGGTCACACTTTTTACATTTTCGTTGCTAGAATAAAATATGAACGGCGGGAAATGCACGGTATGTGGGAGTATTGGCTTTAATTTTATAAAAATTTAGCCGTATGCATTATTCTATTCAGAGCTCACATTGCTGAGCAATTCGCATTTGTATTTTCTTAAAAATGAACATGGCAACTCACGTTGATAAATAGATGAGGTCACACTTTTTACATTTTCGTTGCTAGAATAAAATATGAACGGCGGGAAATGCACGGTATGTGGGAGTATTGGCTTTAATTTTATAAAAATTTAGCCGTATGCATTATTCTATTCAGAGCTCACATTGCTGAGCAATTCGCATTTGTATTTTCTTAAAAATGAACATGGCAACTCACGTTGATAAATAGATGAGGTCACACTTTTTACATTTTCGTTGCTAGAATAAAATATGAACGGCGGGAAATGCACGGTATGTGGGAGTATTGGCTTTAATTTTATAAAAATTTAGCCGTATGCATTATTCTATTCAGAGCTCACATTGCTGAGCAATTCGCATTTGTATTTTCTTAAAAATGAACATGGCAACTCACGTTGATAAATAGATGAGGTCACACGTTTTACAACAGTAAATAGATGGCGCCAGCACATCGTCACGTCGAAGAAGAGCATTTTACGTAAACGTTTTTTTGAAAGCTACGATATTATTTTATTAATTCATAATATATGCATTATTATTATGTATTATATGGATTATATACTTCAATATTGAAAGTATTACCTCTTTATTATCCATTAAAATAATTTGTAGTTGTATTTGATAATTTCTATCAGCGTCTTAAAACAATGAAAAAAGGATGAATAAAGAATAAAGTAAAATAAATTAAAAAAAATCATTTTTTCCGGATAGGTGAATCAAGGATTTCGTTGCCCGCGAACAGCGAACGTTTACGTAAAATGCTCTTCTTCGACGTGACGATGTGCTGGCGCCATCTATTTACTGTTGTAAAACGTGTGACCTCATCTATTTATCAACGTGAGTTGCCATGTTCATTTTTAAGAAAATACAAATGCGAATTGCTCAGCAATGTGAGCTCTGAATAGAATAATGCATACGGCTAAATTTTTATAAAATTATTCCCAATACTCCCACATACCGTGCATTTCCCGCCGTTCATATTTTATTCTAGCAACGAAAATGTAAAAAGTGTGACCTCATCTATTTATCAACGTGAGTTGCCATGTTCATTTTTAAGAAAATACAAATGCGAATTGCTCAGCAATGTGAGCTCTGAATAGAATAATGCATACGGCTAAATTTTTATAAAATTAAAGCCAATACTCCCACATACCGTGCATTTCCCGCCGTTCATATTTTATTCTAGCAACGAAAATGTAAAAAGTGTGACCTCATCTATTTATCAACGTGAGTTGCCATGTTCATTTTTAAGAAAATACAAATGCGAATTGCTCAGCAATGTGAGCTCTGAATAGAATAATGCATACGGCTAAATTTTTATAAAATTATTCCCAAAACTCCCACATACCGTGCATCTCCCGCCGTTAGAAAAAAAGTTAGCAACGATTTTTTTTTGGCACAAAAAAGATGCCACCTTTCTCTGTTCATGCACAAATGCTGCCACGCTGTTTTAAGTGATTTTTCAAATGCAAATTTCTCAAAAACCTTACGATATTTATTGATGACTTGCATATGAAAATGCTTGTAAAATTATTCCCAATACTCCCACATACCGTGCATCTCCCGCCGTTTGAAAAAAGTTAGCAACGATTTCTGACACGCTGTTACGTAGTTCTGTTACGTAGTAGTTTAGTTCACGTTGGAGCTACTAGTTCGACAGGACTTGCTCATGAACTTTTTGGGGGTTGATTTACAATTAATTAATTTTCTCAAAAACTGTACCATAACTTTCTCTGAATTTAATGCAATAGCTTCCCCAAACTTGTACCTTTAATTTTCTATATGCCGCGTTTTCCGCCGCTAGTCTTACGATTAGCAATTATGGTTTGAAAACAAGGTATGTATTTTGGCGGTCATTTTGTATGGGACTTTCACCGAGGTAGCTTCGCTCATTTCAAAATATCTCAAAAACGTTACCATAACTTTTCTTAGAAATGGTACCATAGAAAGGTGAAATTGCTCTCTTTAATCGTGCATTAGCGGTTTTCCCCGCCGTTCCCCTTAAACTTTGCATTTTAAGAAATGGTGAAAATGTTCACGTTTTCACTTTCTTTATTCACTTGTTACACCCATTTGAAAAGCTGAAATGACCAAAACTTTGCTTTAAACTATAGATTAATTAATTTTCTACTATTCTGCATCATTAGTTTATTGATTAAAGGTCTAATAACGCTTAAAAATGAGAAAGTTCATAACTGGTTCCGACTCATGAACCAAGTTCCGTTTTTCGTTGCTAAAGAACCGTTGCTATCTTGACGCACATCAGTAGTGTTGGGTTTGCTCATGAGTGAGTGAGCAAAAAAGAGTTGCTCCCTGAAGTTCGCAAGTGAACATGTTCCTTCCAAATTGCTCTTTATCAGAGCTGCCAACTTAGCTTTTTTCCTGTCAAATCTGGCTGTTTTTGAAGACGAATTGAGGGAATTCTGGCTTTTATTGAAATGCATTTGGCTTATTTCCCCTTTTTTTAGTGCAGCCACCAATTTCATGAAAATTGTGCAATCCGGTTGTTCTTACAAATCAACAACCAAAAATATACTATTTTTGATAGATCTGTGGAAAATTTGTTTACTGACGCGCTAAGTTTTGGTAGAAATATCCAAATATGTGTAAAGATGGGTTCTCACTGCGTCACAAACGTTTCACAAACGCTACACAAAGCTGTTCACAACGTCACAAGGCAATGTGAACACTAAATGCATTGACACAAAATTGTGAAGTCACAAAAATGTGACAGTTCAATGTAAACACCACTTTCACATTCTGTAAAACATTTTTTGCGAAAGAGGCTGACACAATTTTGATAAAAACAAGTTAACTCCTGTTAAAGTTGAAGCAGCTCAAATGAGCCCAATCCCATTGTGAAAGCACATCGAGCAAGTTGGTTTTTCTACACAATGTGAAGAACATAAACGTCAAAGCTAAGATTTTATTTGTTGTTTTTCGGGCTTTAGCATTGATTTTGATTTTTTAAACAAGATGAAACGGAGTTTGCTGCTTTGGCGGTCATTGATTGGGCTGTGTCTTTTAGAAGACGACAATGATGAACCCAAGGCAAAGCGCAGCTGGTGGATAGATGAAATGAATTTGACTCGTGGAAAAGAAGGAATGTATGCAAAGCTAAAATGGGAGAGCTGCGAAATTATTTGCTTATGGACGGAGCAACATTCTACCAGTTCGCTTTTTGGGTAGCTCCACTAATCAAGAAGAAGACAACAAATTTTTGCGAACCAATTTCACCAGGCGAGACTTGCGGTGACTGCGGTATTTATTTACATAGCTTCTGGATCAAGCATGACGAGCCTCTCATACGGATTCAGAATGTCGATGGCCGTAATATCAGCCATTATTCCAGAAACATGCGATAATAGAAATATTCATAGCAATTTTTTCAAAGAAATTAAATCTTTATTATTGGAGGACAATTTGCAAAAGTGACATTTCTTTGTTTTTATTCATTTTGTGGAACTTGTTATTGTTCAATTGCGAACATTTTGTGAACATTTTGATTCCTTATGATTTTTTGTGATGCTCTTTACATTGACTGGTAGTGTTTACATTGAAGGCATCCACAAATCTTTTCACAAGGCCTTTCACAATATTGTGAAGTACAAATTTTGTGTTGCCAATGTAAACACTTTGACGTATTTCTCAAATCATCACAAAGCATAACAAAATGTGATTTCACAATGTGAAGCAGTGAGAAACCACCTTAAGAGTGGCAGCTTAATCATACGTTTTTATCGATATTTGCCAATACCACCACCACAAACTTAAACTATCATCACAATATAAAAAGTGCGCGTAAATGGCCAAAAGAATATTAACAAAAGTGCCGTGATGCTTGGCTAAAGAGCGAAAAATTTAAGACATGGCTTCGTAGGGGATGACACGGACGAGGAAAGCTAAGCGATTTGCGTGCTCATGCAACCACTTCCAACAATAAAATAAAACAAATCGCTAAGAATTTCACGATCTGTTGAAAACCTTATAAATAAACACATAAATTAATACCATAACAATGCGCTTTTTTGCGCTTTTTTCAGAATCATCGCTGAGCTGTTATTCACAGATTAACCTGGGCAGCCATCAGATTTAAATTGAAATGAAACGTATGATATTTTCGATTAGTTGTGTGAGGGGCTTAGTGAATAGCTCAGTGAATAACTGAGCTAATGAGCAATATAAGTGAGCAACTGAACAAATGTCTTGAATTTTAGATTTAAATTCAATATTAAATTTATATTTTAAAGATTTGAAATGTATTCTTATTTGCAACACGAACAAAGTGAAAGCATGCTGTAAAATGTTCGTTGACTTTCAGGGCTTCGTAAAATATCAGGGCTGCAATTTAAACTGTAACACAATGATTTTCAAATGCCCCAAATATTTCTTTATGGAAAAAAATATTGTTTTTGCATAACTCTTAAAAATCAAGATAGAGTTACTGCCCAAATTTCTGGCGTCTGGACCACTGTGATCTAGTTGGATTTCGGAAGCTAAATAAAGTAAAGCAGCGGTGGGCACGCATGGGCTCCGGGAGCTAGCGGCTGCTCCCAACTTTTTCTAGCACATTTGGGTGTTCGACAAAGTAGGTAGACTCTAATAGGATTGTTGTTGATATTGTTGTAGTTTTTGTTGTAGTGCTCCCGAATTCAGATTTCGTGCCCACCGCTGATGTAAAATTATGAATGTAGGGGGTAACGGCCCCCCCTGCCGACGCTAATGAGTGTATAAATGTATAACAATGAGAAAATTGACATAGATGGTACGTTTTTAAATAGAGGCGAGGTCTTTGACATCATTCAAATTGTTTGCTCACGCTGACCGTCAGTCAGTGACTGACGTATGTACATAGTATATGTAACTTTGTACAATTGTTACTTTTTGTACATGTAAGCACAGTGGTAAATGGACAATCTTTATAGTTAGTTACATTTGGACTGCCGGCTGGCATACTATGTACGTACATATGTAGACAGGTTTAAAATGCTGAGTTTTTTAAGCCGCGTGCGACGTTCACAGTTTCTGTTTCTGGCTTTTTGTCTATTGATCTTTGTTGTCATTTTGGCTCAACAAGGGCCTCAAAAAATTGTGTCCTTTGAATGCTTTAAGGACACAGAGGTTTTCGATGCAGATGACTTGAATAAAGGACCTAAAAGACTGGAGGACGTCCTACTCTCTGAAATTGTTCCGCCAGCAGGACGAACCATATTCTTCCACGAAACGAGATGTCATTCTCCATATCCGAAAAACATTCTCAAGTTGACTGCGAGACAGGCTTGTGCCATCGAATCGGCGGCATTAAATAATCCAAATTTCCAAGTGTTTGTCCTGTTTGCAAGTTTCACCTACCACCCGGATGACGCTCATAAGGATCCTCTGCTTGATGCAATTCGAAGCTACAAAAATGTTAATTTTCGTCAGCTAAACATCTGGCGTTATGCAAAGGATACTCCAATTGAGGATTGGTTCAAAAAGGGCGATCTATTTCTATCAAAGTATAAAGTGTTTCTTAATTTCAATTCGCACAATATTTAAATATAATTTTTGCACTCAGCTATCTGACAGAACACACATCTGATCTGCTTCGTCTATTGACCCTTTATCGCTTTGGAGGCGTATATCTGGACTTGGACGTGGTGGTATTAAGGAGCTTGGAGTATGTGCCACTGAACTATGTGGGTGCACATGATAATCGCACTTTGGGCAATGCTGTGATCAGTCTGGAGCCCAGAGGTGTTGGTCACGATATTGCGAAATTATTATTACTCGACTATCAGAAAAACTATAATGGAAAAGCCTATGTGTCCAATGGACCCAGTTTAATTTCCCGCGTGATAAGGAATTATTGCAACGCCACTGTGAATCAATTGTTGGATGATCCAAAACTCTGTAGCGGGTTCCAAGTATTTGATCCAAAAGCCTTTTTTCCATTGGAATGGCCAAAGTGGCGACATTTCATTCAACCGGAGTTCCTAAATGATACCTTGGCCAGGACTAAGGATTCGTATCTGATACACTTATGGAACAAAGCTTCATTCCGAACCCTTTTTAAAGTTGGCAGTAGTAACGCTTACGGGAAGTATGCGGAATTGCATTGTCCCAGGTCCTACGCGGCAGCTGGTGAATATTTCTAGGACTCTTTTTTATATAATCAATAATTATAGCCCCATAAATAAGTTTATGCATTTAAAAACAATATCTAATAAAAGCCGAGATAAAGTTGGTGTCTTGTGATCAACTGATCAACTACTGCCAATTCGCTCGTTTACTTGATGTTCGTTGTCAACCAATCTAGTGAAAATGGAATAGCTTATAAAATTTGCAAATAGCTTGTAGTATAGTAGTCATAAATCTATCGTATTTTAAAGTCGTGGTCAAAAAGGGATGTGGAACGAGTTTTCATTCAGATGAATATTGTAAAAACAAAATTGAGCAAGAAAATGCACTTGAAAACACTCAATGCAATATGTTTTTTTTTAAGTCATTTTTTTTATTTTTATTTTTTGATTTTACAGATGTGGAATTTTTTTTTAGTTCTTTATTATATGTAGAATCTGTACTAGTGGACAATTACTGAATTGTATGGCTTTTTAATTTTAACGGACAATTGTTAATTATTTCACTTTTGACGATTTATAGCTTAGCATTTTGTGGGAATCGAAACTGACCAACATGACCACAGATATGGAATACGCCACTAAATATGTTATTATGAATCGACGATTATAAAATCGATGATTTGTTAACTAATTTACTTTAAATAAAAACCTAATAGTTTTGTATGCTTTCTTGTATTTGAGACTTCGCTCTCATATCATCTCTGCTCTTTTGCTCTCAATCGTTCTGATATGTATTATTATTATTTATTTATTCATTTTTGTATATTTATATATATAGTTGTATATAGTTGTATATATATATATATATATATATATATATATATATATAGTTGTCTCGTCCTCTTGTACAAAAATGAATAAATAAATAATAATAATACATATATGTATATGTATATACATATATATTATAAACAGAAACAACAAATATATTTATGTGCAAATGACATTTTTTAATTTTTTTTTTTATAATTTTACTTGTACGAGGGCTGCTATATATATTTCTAATAATGAAAATGCGAATATTTATCATCAAAAATTGTTTTATTGTTTTTCAAAGTATTCTCCAGCCTGATTTATACACTTTTGCATGCGCTCAAACCAATTGTCGAAGCACTTTTTCCACTCCTATTGAGACACCTCCAAAACATGGTTTTTGAACGCTTCAACAGCATCATCTGGGCGCGAAAATCGTTGACCACGCATTTTTTTCTTGATGTGCGGGAATAAAAAGAAGTCATTGGGTGCCAAGTCAGGGCTGTACGGCGGATGACCCATCAATTCGACGTTTTGGCCGGTCAAAAAGGCGCTGGTTTGAGCCGATGTGTGAGAGCTCGCGTTGTCATGGTGAAGAATGATTCGTCTTCTCTTGTTTGTTTTTCGAATTTCTCCGAAGACTTCAGGCAAACAAATTGTGGTGTACCACTCAGAATTGACGGTCCTTCGTTGCTCAAGCGGAACAGTCGCCACATGACCAGTTTTGCCGAAGAAACAGGCGACCATTTGCTTCGAAGTGCTTCTTCCACGAACAACTTTCGTTTGATTTGGCTCGTCTTCGAAGACCCACACGGTCGATTGTTGTTTTGTTTCGGGCTCATACGCCTAGATCCAAGATTCGTCACCTGTGACGATCTTATGAACATCTTTTGAGGCACCGCGATCGTATTTTTTCAACATTTCTTTGCGCCAATCGACACGAGCCTTTTTTTGAGCGATTGTCAAATTGTGCGGGATCCAACGACAACAAACCTTTTTTACGGTCAGGTGTTTATGTAATATCGAATGTATGCTGGTGGGAGAAATGCCCAAGGATGCCTCTATCTCCCGGTATGTCACATGACGATCTTGCATTATTAGTTCACGCACGGCATCAATGTTCTCTGGCACAACGGACGTTTTTGGACGACCTTCACGAAATTCGTCGTTGAGCGAACTGCGACCACGATTAAATTCGTTATACCAGTTTTTCACGGTGCTATAGGATGGTGCTTGATCGCCATACAAAGACTTAAGTTCATCGATACACTCTTGTCTGGATAATCCACGTCGAAAGTTGTGAAAAATGATCGCACGAAAATGCTCACGTGTCAATCCCTTTTTTTTAACGGAATTGAATTGTTCAAAGCTCTGTAAGTTTAACAATTCACGATTAAATGACAACACGTTATGAGTGATGTTATGCTAAAAAATGTCAACCTTTCCAATGGAAATATCAGATTGCACCTGGCAACACTTATTGTTGCCTAGGCCAGAAATATATATAGCAGCCTACGTAATAATGTTTCACACAAACGTTAATTGCCTTCATCGACTCTCTTAACTGAAAAGACGATTTTTGTGTTCAAAGTATGTTGTAAAAATCAAACAAAATTCAGTTTAAAAGCTATTAAGCTAAGAATGTATAAATCTACCTTAATGGGTATCTCCTCGTCAAGCATTATTTAGATCAATGCTCTCACTTGCTCATATTGTATCATACTCTTATTAATTAACGTACTTAAAATTATAGTTATAACAAAAAGAATGTTCTTCATTATCTTTGATATTGTATTAAATTGATATAAGCGGGAACAGGTTATGGAGGAAGAATCCAAAATAATATGCTATCTCCAGCGTTATAATTGATGCAATGTTACCCGCAGGCACAAGGGCGTCGGCAGCTTTTCAAGCAGGGGCCAAAATATTTTTCACGTTCACAATCCTCTGAACAGTGGTCCACAATCCAAAAATCTTGGATTAAAATAATGTAGTTGGTACATTTTATGGTCATACCATATGTAAAACCTAAGAAAAAATGTTGACCGATCGAGCCACGTGTTCTTCACCGCCCCATATGAGAAATAGTGTACAGTATTTTTACAAATCGAAATGTGAAGTTAGACTTGAAATTTGAAATAAATCTTAATCTTACAAACACATACATTCCCTTTACAAACACATATGCCAAGCGCAAAAGCTAGTAGCACTCTCAAATTCTGGCTGCTATGACACTTTGCTGCTGCTGTCCTATTCCAATACGAAGTAAAATGTATATAAATTCAGTTAACAGCTAATATCGGCTAATAGTTATTCGAATTTATTCGCAATTTAATTTTAGCGGTTTTTAGCGATTTCCCGCTAAACTAGCTTTTTTCGAAAAAGTCGTAGAACAAACGTTTCTAGATTTTTGATCGGGAACAAGTCCTCATTCAAACCTTTAAGCTAAATCAACGGATTTGATCCTTACAAACAAACAAACAGACTGACTTTTCATCTCGTTTTGAGAAAGGCACCAAAAATTTCAATATTAACTATCTTCTGAACCAGTGATCGGATTTTGATGATCAAGGTGTCATTCGACGCGTATTTTTGATTAGAATAGTAAAAAATTAAAATAAAAATCGAAAAGGCTCCAACGGCCCCATTTGCTCCAATAATTTAAAATTTTCCCCTCCCACTAACACCTGTTTATCTCGCGAACCAGGTGAGTTTCCAAAAGTCTTAGTATGCACATTTGTAAGTAAAATTAATACCTTTCGATCGGTACATATCTCGACCCGATCGGACAGTCATAGCAAATTTTACATTCTTCCTGTGTATATATGCTAGTCGCCTTCGCACCCTTCGTGCTGCTTTCGTCACTAGCGCGGACTGCCGTCCGCAGTGATAAGCCTAAAGTAGAAATTATTTTTATTTTTGTTTTTTAATTGAACTATGTCTTCACTTTCTCAACGACGCGATATTAGCCTCAGCTGCACAATACTGTCCGTCCACAAGCCGCTCACATTTGCTTTTCAACAAAATCCAGAAATATCGACACCTAAGCAGACTCGACAGCTCAGCTTAATCAGCGAATACACTGACTGATATTCAGCACATCTTAGGCAAAGACAACATAGTTGCAGACACACTGTCGAGAGTTGAGACCAGATAGATTTTGAAAAGCTTGCTCTCAGCCAACAATCGGACGCGGAATTGACAGAGCTAATGAAAAATTCTTCTTTAGAGAGACGTCCTTATACTACGACATTTCCGTCCGTATGTCACACACGGCTATTGCAAGTGAGTCTTCAATTCCATCCACAGATAAATAAATATATAAATGTATAAATTAACAAATAATAAATTAATTGAATAATAAATAAATTAATTAATGATCCATCAGTGTGCGTGACGTGGATGTTTGCATTTGGTTGTTAAATAAGTATGTCGTCTTAATTTCGGCAAACTGTGTACAATAAATATGCTTTTTCACGAGTAAATGTGTGTTTTTATTATTTACTTAAAAAAAAAACATCTTTACTAGGTAAAAGACTAGTGACAAAAACGTCTTCATGCCCCAAAATTTCTGATATCCAATTTCGTGGCGAATAATATTAAGTTTTACATATAAATTATTTTTAAAAAACTTGTCACTCGGCACTGCTCAAAAAAGTAATATTTAATAGGTATGAAGAATTTAGCGCAATGTACCGAGGGTCAAAAATACCGGAGTTTTATTTTTTAAAGTGCTTTGCGTTAAGCAAGAGGTTTGGTAATAATTTTAAATACTAAATCTGTATTGGTTATGCAGCTAATTCCTATGTACGGATTCCACACTTATGAAATAAATGAAATTTTGTTATTGCTTAAAAGAAAAAAAAGCCATTACCACCGTTCTATTTGTTCGATCTTGAAACGATTTAGTGGGATGATAGGTGATAATAGTAATTAACTTCAATTAGTAAAAAAAATTCTTATATCTTAAAAACTGTGCGGCGGAAAGGGGCGTGGCAGACATTTGAAAAAAAAACTTGGTATGCGTGGGGTTTATAGAAGTCTGTGTTCCAAATTTGGTTGCTCTAGCTCAGGGGTGCCCAAAGCTGCCTTATGGATGTGCACGCACTAATACAAATACAAGAAATCACACGCATACTTGTAACGAACTTTTTTTTTATTTCAATGTGTACAGAGAAACAAAAAAAATAGTAATATGTTTCTTCAAAAAGTCACACGCATCACACGTTTGAAAGCGAAGTCAAGTTTTTCATTTTCAGTGTACACAAAACAATAAGACAACAACAAATTACATTCGGATTAGCAAAAGATAACCGACGCAATGGAATTGTTCTTGTTTTGCCTGCACCGAAAATGGATGGAAAGCAAAAATTAAAAAGTTGTTCTTGTTTTGCTGAAATTTGTTTGTGTAAAATTCAATGTGCAAAAATTCCTTACCTATGTGTATTCTGTTATACTTCCCATATCCCATGTGCATTACAAAAAGAAATGTGCATTGTGTGCATAGGCGATGGGCACCCCTGCTCTAGCTCTTATAGTCTCTGAGATCTAGGGGTTCATACAGACGTACGGACGGACATAGCTATATCGACTCGGCTGTTGATGCTGATCAAGAATATATACACCTTATAGAGACGGAGGTGCTTACTTCTCCCTGTTACATACATTTCAACGAATACAATATCCCCTTTTAGTTATTTTTTATAACTAACGGGTATAATAAATAAATGGGTCGACATCTTTGACAGCATTCAAATTGTGAGCTCATACTGACGTACATATGTACATACATATATTTAATTTTGTACAATTGTTACGTTCATATTTACGCAGGTGTGGTAAATGAAAGTAAACTTCCAAACTAACGATTTTGTACCGAGAACCTTTCAGTCTGCTTTCCACATTCACTTGGCATTAACATGATTCGATTAAATCGGAGTTTAGTAGCTTTTATAATAAGCTGGAGACGACAGATATTTTTACTGTTATTCACATTTTGTATTCTGATACTTCTTATAATGTCCACAAAATCGAAAGTGAAGGTGAATCAAGAAGTGAAGGTGAATCGAAGCATTGTGAATCATTGTTTTATGGATATAGATCCGGTTGATCAGGAAACAGGAAACATAAACTCAAAAAATGAAGACGAGTCCAGGATACTGAAGGATGTCCTATTCTCTAAAGAGAAACCTGTACCAGGACAAACCATATTTTTCCTCGAGACCAAATGCAATTGCAGAGAGTCTCAGTATAACATCCTCAACTTTACGGCACATCAGGCCTGTTCCATTGAATCTGCGGCATTGCATCATTCCAATTACGAAGTCTTTGTTCTCTTTGCCTGCCCAACGGTCCGTCAAGTATCCGATCCCATAATTGAAGCCCTTCTCAGCTATCATAATGTGAAGCTCCGTTACGTGAATCTCTGGCGTTTTTCGGCAGAAACTCCAATCGAGGATTGGATCAAGAAAAGTGATCTGTTTCGCAGCAGGTCAGAAATTACTTAAGCTTTAAATAATAATCTAAATTATAATTGACTGTGATTTGCATACAGATACCAGTTGTTTCACATATCAGATATGCTTCGGATATTGACGCTATATAGATATGGAGGCATCTACTTTGACATGGATGTGGTCGTGTTACGCAGACTCGAGGATGAATGGCCCAACTTTATGGGAGCTGAGACATCGAAAAGCATTGGTAACAGTGTCATAGGCCTTGAGCCCAATGGATTTGGCCATGAGATAGCAAGCCAAATATTAATTGATTTTTATAAAAACTACAAGGGTGATATTTGGGCCCACAATGGACCTGGATCTTTGGTGCGAACGATGACTGCTGCTTGTGGCACCAACGATGTAAAACTAATGAGAACAGACCCTGATCGTTGTCACGGTATCAAAGTATTTGATGTCAACGCCTTCTACGAGATCAATTGGCTGCAGAGAAACCATTTCTTTGATGAGAAATACGCTAATAAAACTCTGAGTCGCCTTACAAATTCTTATCTGATTCATACCTGGAATCACGTCGATACTAAATGGCCTTTTAGCGTTTATTCAAGGAACGCTTACATCCAGTTGGCAAAAAAACATTGCCCCAGAGTCTTTGAAGCAACCGGAGAGTTTTTCACTTAACTTTATTTTAATGGAATTATACTTAGAAAAGCTATTTATTTGTCTATATTTTTAAACTTAATACAAAATAATTGTTTTTTATTTAGTATATTCTGAATCCATAATAAAGTTACACATTCATACATTTGGTGTGAAGTCCTATGACTTCAATTTTATTTTTTAACCCATTTTATGCCGCGATACAAAAAGTAGTGTGTTTTTCCATTAAAAATAATTTTTCCAGGCTTGTTTGGACCTTCTAAAATCGAATATGAGATTAAAAATTAAATTAAAATGCACATTTTTTTAAACTTAAATACTTTTCAAAATTAAATTTTTATTTTTAAATATGGGATGACCAGAGTAAATATTTTCTGGATTTTCTAATTTTTTTTAACTTTCCATTTGGAATTGAATACATCGGGTTTGCAGCCCGAAAGTCAGCAAATATTTTATTGCATGTTTTCAATTTGTTTGTGTTGCAAATAAGAATATATTTCAAATCTTTATTAAGTAAAATCTACGTCGAATTTTAAAGAAAATCAAAATAGAAAACAAAGTTGAAGGTATCTGTATTATAAGTGATATCGTGCATTACTTGTTTAACGTGATTTGACTTTTAACAATTTTAACCTAATACTTGTTGTGTATCGTGGAAGAAAGGTATGATTGCATGTAGTTCGTTGTAATTAATCTTTTTTTTAACATATTTGCTTTTTTTTGTGAGAAATCACATGTTGCAGGTGTGTATTTATCTTATAAAAAACCTCTTTACGAGGATAAGGTCTAGTGACTAAATAATTTTCATGGCCCAAAAAATTCTGATATCCAATTTTGTGATTAAAAAAAATAATTTTAGCACTCGGCACATTGCACTAAAATTTTCCAACTCTTCATACCAAATAAAACTCACTGTTTTGTGCAGTTCCGAATGCAAAATTTTTTTTTTAAAAAGCGCGAACCAGGAATGCATTTTGGAACTATTGTTTCTCTGCGAAAACATCTTAGAATTGGCCATAGATTATGAAAATGGGTTACCATTTTTTTATTTTTTCGGGCCCATACAAATCGATGCGCTCTAGTGTACATACATACTGAATATGTACATGCAGTAGTGTAAAGGTATAA
>JAWNPO010000314.1:0-44978 GCA_035047525.1 Drosophila quinaria | reverse complement strand
TTTTTGAAATTCGATGGTACCCCATGAATAGGGGTTCATGACTGTTCAGTCATTTCGTAAATATAAGTAGATTTAAGTAAAGAGAAAAATGAATTGTATTTGAATTGCTATTGAATTATGTAAATCTAAGGTATGCTAAGAGAGCATTCTAATGCACTCTTACATTGTAAATCTCTCTTATACTCGGCGCACTCAGTCGTCGCGATGTCCGTCGCTTCGGTTGCAGTCGGCAGCCGCTTAAACGCTTCTCATACAAAATTAAACTCACTCTGAATTGAAGATCGAACAAGCAAGACGTTTTTCTTTAAACCAGTCCGTCTGTCCGTACCCAGTGTCCCTTTAACTTAACAAATAATAAGTTGCTTGTGCTTGACGGCACATTGGAGATTGTTGAACAATCATTTTTGGCGCCCCCGGGTGGACACTCTGCTGGATACGCTTCGTCGTTGGATTGGTTTGGATTGCAACAGGATTTAGTCGCCGTTTGATTGCTCCAGGAATTAGTCGCCGTTGGATCGTCACTGGATCGTTGTTGGACATCTTTAACTTGGAGTCATTTGTTGTGGAAAATGATGAGATAAAATAACTGTTGTCACGCCCATGGTCAGTCACAGGTATTAAGGCAATAAGCCGTAAGTAACACACATATATACATGGTATGCACTTATTGCCTATGCAAGTTAACTACGAGCTTCCCGCTAACCGAAGTAGAGAAGAGAATTTGCCAAGCGCGCTCCCCAGACGTGCTGACTCAACGTTATCAGTGGTCAGCGAGTTAGCGTAAACAAAAGCATCAAATTCGGCAAGCTCCATCGGTCAACAACTTGCAATTATGTTGCCCAACATCCGCTGGGTAACGCGACACTATGCACGAGGCGCTTACGCTGCATTACCGTGGGACAGCAATGTGAGGTTGACGGCTTCAGCGGCAGCGCTGCCGGCGAGCTTAGGTTAGACGTTAAGCTTTTATGTTCTTTAAATTCAGATCTTATTTTGTATCACCAGGAAGCGTATCGCTCGAATAAATGTTAACAAAAGTATCTCGCTTAGTGTTTCCACTATTCTAACTTACTGGCGCCCAACCACGGTAACTCACGGTTGAATAAATAAATCCCTCGCGTCGCGGATTAATAAAACTAAAATACAACTCACAAGTGAAGTGTGATGCAACACAAATAAGTTGCAAGTAAAAACAAAAAACTAAACCAAACCAACACAAGTGAAGTGCAACACAAACGAGTTGCAAGTAAAACAAAGCCAACATCAAAGTACACCGAAGCCGCAGGAGCTCTTCGGGCAGCGGAGAAGAAAATAAAGAAGCCTTGCAACATCAACGGAGCAGAAACATCAACGGAGCAGCAACATCAACGAAGCAGCAGCACCCGCACAAATAGTCGCATAAATAAGAGAGAACATGTAAGTGAGCCTTTCGATTAAATACTTGAGATCACATAGGTTTTTAAAGTTGTGAAAAATAAATATTTATGCTAAATTTGTGAGTTTCCTGTTCTTGTGTCAAAAATCATTTATTCTTTTGGTTTCGTATGCTACGTATCGTAGTAGTTTGAGTCTTATGAGTTATAGAACACGAACCGATTCAGACGATAGCGAATTAGCAGACTTAGTACAAGACCTTTGGCAGGTATCTCAAGTTCAAGCTGCCCACTCAGAAGATAATAACGACAAAAGGGACGCAAACCGAATGCGCGCGATCATCGATGCTGCTTTAAGATTTCAAGCCGAGGAATCAAATAGAAGAGAACAGCAGATGAGGGCGGAACTAGAAAAGAAAATAGAAGAATTGTCAGGGCGACTAGAGGCAACAAGGTTATTAACTCCTGAAGTAAAAGTGTACAAAGAGACGGAAATTATTCCGGGTAGAACTTGTGATGAACCCATGGACGCGGTAAAAAGCTTACCCGACTTCCCTGGGACACATGACACATACGTAGCCTGGCGACAAGCGGCCCATGCTTCGTACAAAATTTTCGAAAATTATGTCGGTAGTTCACGACATTATCAGGCTGTCATAATTATTCGTAACAAAGTAAAGGGACCTGCTAACGCAGTTCTGGCTTCTTTTAATACAGTCCTTAATTTCGAAGCGATCATAGCTCGCCTCGATTTCACTTATGGTGATAAGAGACCCATACACGTTATTGAACAAGAAATGGGTACGCTGAGACAGGGACAAATGGGTATCTTAGAGTACTATGACGAGGTAGAGAAAAAGCTCACCTTGCTCACTAACAAAGTAAACATGACCTACGACAAGGATTTAGCAAAGGGCATGTGCGAAAAATTCAGGGGAGATGCGTTACGAGTATTTATCTCCGGCCTAAAGAGAAGTTTGACCGACGTTCTGTTTGCGGCGCACCCTTCGGATTTGCCCTCTGCCTTAGCATTGGCCCAAGAGGTGGAAGCCAACCATGAACGATACGCATTTGCGACAAGCTATGCCAGGGGTCAGGAGGAGAAACTTAATAGGAATGAGTCACGAAACCAGAGTCGCCACAATTATCAGTCTCAGGAGCAAAAACCCAATGCTCAGAATAACCAGGGCAAAAGCCCAGCATTTAAAAGACAGAAATGGCAACAGAGGTCTGAGGCAGCTAACCCTACAACAAGTAATTCATCAGGGGTGGAACCAATGGACGTTGACCATTCGATGTCCAAATTTAGGCAACCCACGAGCTTTCAAAAGGCTCAAGGCTCTGGAAGGGTTAATCAAAACCAGGGTCAAACCATGAAACGCTCCAATACGTCCGAACGGGTATCTGGCCAAAGGGTAGACCATGTCTCAGCTGAAACGGATCAAGATACGACTTACAGCGGGAAAGCTGAGGAGAACGTAGCCGAGATCGAAGACGGATCCGATAATGAATACGAGTACGACAGCGCCATCTTCCTTTTTGACAGCGTCAATTTTTTAGGGCACAGTCCCTGCTGCCGTTCCTTTGGCGAAGAGTAGCGGGGGTAAGCCTTAAACTATTAATCGACACGGGCGCCTCTAAAATCTACATCAAACCCTTTGAACAACTAAAAGGTGTAGGCCCGGTCGAATCCCAGTTTGTCATCCAATCCATTCACGGTTCGAACAGCATAACTAAGAAGTGCTTGTTACCGATGTTACAGAGGGCAACATTTTTTATTTTGGAAAACCTGTCCACATTTGACGGGATCATTGGCCTCGACCTGTTAAAGCAAGTCGATGCCACTATCAGCCTGAAAAAAGGTACTTTGGTAGCGGGTGGTGTTCAAGAAAAGATACACTACCATAATTGCAGAGATGTGAATCATTCAAAGATTCTTGACATCGAAGTTCCAATTGCGGTAAAACCGCAATTCTTGCAAATGTTAAAAGATTGTGCAAACGCATTCGCGGACCCTAACGAGTCTCTGCCTTTTAACACGGCTGTTGTCGCCACAATAAGAACAGTGAGCGATCAAGTTGTCCATTCAAAACTATACCCATACCCGCGCGGTGTAGATGACTTTGTTGCCTCAGAGGTAAACGACCTTCTAAAAAACGGCATCATTCGAAAGTCTAGTTCACCCTACAACAACCCAGTTTGGGTGGTGGACAAGAAGGGTATCGACAGTGACGGCAATAGGAAAAAACGACTAGTGATTGATTTCAGGAAACTGAATAAATACACAATTGCCGACAAGTACCCCATGCCAAGCATAACGATGATCTTGGCGAACTTAGGTAAAGCAAAGTTCTTTACAACGCTCGATCTCAAGTCCGGCTACCATCAGATAACTCTGGCGGAGCAAGATAGGGAAAAAACGGCGTTTTCGGTCAGCGGCGGAAAATATGAATTCTGTCGACTGCCATTCGGCCTGAAAAACGCTGGCAGCATTTTTCAAAGGGCCATTGACGACGTTCTTCGAGAACAGATTGGCAAATCATGCTATGTCTATGTCGATGACGTCATTATCTTTTCCGAAAGTGAAAAGGAGCATGTCAAGCACGTTGAATGGGTTCTCAAAAGTTTGCGGGACGCAAATATGAGGGTAGCCCAAGAAAAGTCACAGTTTTTTAGAAACAGCGTTGAATATTTGGGATTCATCGTGACAAATAATGGCGCAAAAACGGATCCTGAGAAGGTAAAAGCCATCCAGCAGTACGCAGAGTCAGACTCACTTTTCGCAATTAGGTCGTTCCTGGGGTTAGCAAGCTACTACCGCTGCTTCATAAAAGATTTTGCTTCAATAGCAAAACCCCTTTCCGATATCCTTAAAGGTGAAAATGGTTCCGTAAGTAAGTACAGGTCGAAAAAGATCCCTGTAAAACTTAATGAGAAACAACGCAACGCTTTTGAGAAACTAAGAAATATCTTAGCCTCGGAAGACGTATTGCTCATGTACCCTGACTACAAAAAACCATTTGATCTGACCACTGACGCGTCAGATTATGGCATTGGGGCAGTTCTCTCGCAAAACGGCAGGCCTATAACCATGATATCACGAACTTTAAAAGACAGGGAAGCAAATTACGCTACTAACGAGCGTGAACTGTTAGCCATTGTTTGGGCTCTCGCCAAGCTTCGTCATTACCTTTACGGGGTAAAGACATTAATATCTTCACGGACCACCAGCCACTTACGTTTGCTGTGTCCGAGGGAAACCCGAATGCAAAAATCAAGCGTTGGAAAGCACGCATTGACGAGGTAGGGGCAAACCTTTTTTACAAACCTGGTAAGGAGAATCACGTGGCTGATGCCTTATCACGACAAAAGATAAATGCGCTCGAGAATAATGAGCCTGAGTCAGACGCCGCTACTATTCATAGCGAGGAATCCCTGACCTACACTATTGAGACAACCACCAAGCCTGTCAATTGTTTCAGAAACCAAATTGTCCTCGAGGAGGCCAGGTTTCCCTTAAAGAGAAATTTCATCCTGTTCGGAGAAAAAACTCGACATGTAATCAACTTTGTCGATAAAAATTCCCTTATTGACATTGTGAAATCAGTGATCAACCCAAATGTGGTAAACGCGATACTCTGCGAACTTCCAACCCTGGCCCAGATTCAACACGAACTGGTCAAATCTTTTCCCACTACAAAATTCTGGCATTGTAAGAACATTGTCAACGATGTTTACAATAGTGGGGAGAGAAGGGAAATCATCACCACTGAGCATAATCGCGCCCATAGGGCCGCCCAAGAAAATGTGAAGCAGGTAATGAACGATTACTACTTCCCAAAAATGACCAAACTCGCAAACGAGGTAATTCTCAATTGTAGGGTTTGTTCGAAAGCGAAATATGACAGACATCCAAAGAAGCAGGAACTTGGACAAACTCCAATCCCTTCACGCACCGGGGAGATGTTACATATCGATATCTTCTCGACAGACCGGAAATACTTTCTAACCTGCATTGACAAATATTCAAAGTTCGCTACTGTTTAGCATATAGCGTCCCGGACGATCGAGGACATTATACCTCCATTGCTCACGATTATGAACTTTTTTCCCCATGCAAAACAAGTGTATTGCGACAACGAGCCTTCACTCAAGTCTGACACTGTAACATCCCTATTGTTAAACAGTTTTGGGGTTAACACTGCAAACGCGCCTCCGTTGCACAGCACGTCAAACGGCCAAGTTGAGCGCTTCCACAGCACTCTTCTAGAAATTTCCCGATGCCTCAAATTGCAGAGAGGCATCAGCAATACAGTCGAGCTAATTCTTCGGGCTACGATCGAGTATAATAAAACAATTCACTCGGTCACCGACAGAAGACCAGTTGACATCGTGCATAGCAGCGGGCCGGAAGCCCATCAAGGCGTCAGGGATAGGATCGAAAAAGCACAACTAGTGCAAAATGCTCGAATCAACCAGGCTAGACAGAACAGGGTTTTCGAAGTTGGCGAAAAAGTCCTCGTCAAGACAAACAGGAGGTTGGGGAATAAGCTCACACCATTGTGCAACGAGGAGAAGGTAGAAGCGGACTTGGGGACAACGGTCCTCAATAAGGGGAGGGTGGTCCACAAGGACAACCTCCGTTAGGTTTTACTTACTCATTAAGATAGATTTAGACTTTATTTCGAAACTTCAACTGACGGACAATTACATTACAGGACCAACTGGACAACGATGTACGGAACGATACTGTTAATGCTGACTACAGTAACGGCACGAATAACGGACTACTCCCACTCGAACTATATTCCTGTCACGGACGGGGATGTACTCGTATGGAGGGACTACGACTTCTTGCACCATACTACGAACCTTACAGAGTTCACCCGCATGGCTGACGAGACCGAAAGTCTGACGGAAATGTTTCCACAATCTCATATGCGCAAGCTCTTGGAGGTAGACACTGGACATGTACGGGACTTGTTGGCAGCTCTCAGCGTTCATCACCGTCTAGCGAGAAGTTTAGACTTCTTAGGGACAACACTAAAAGTAATAGCGGGAACGCCGGACGCGCACGACCTAGAAAACATTAGAATAACTGAGGCTCGACTAATAGATTCCAATAGCAAACAAATCGAAATTAATTCTAGAACTCAAAGTCAAATTAACCTACTGACTGATACGGTCAACAAGCTAATCAAAATTTCAAAAAATGAACAGATTGATACTGCCCACTTATACGAGACATTACTAGCCAGGAACAGGATTCTCATTAACAAAGTTGGCAACCTTATGCTAACGATCACTCTTGCTAAATCAAATGTAATTAACCCAAACATATTAGACCATGCTGATCTCAAGTCCATTTTAACGAACGAGCTCACAGGGACTAGTGTTACTGATCTTTTAGGAGTATCTAGAATTAAGGTTTTACAATCACCTAATGTAATTAAATTTATCATAAAATATCCTAAAGTTAGCAAGCTCTGCCGTAAAATAACAATCTTCCCCGTCACTCACAACGAATCCGTTCTGCGACTTCAAGACAACATAGTAGCAGAATGTGGCAACCAAATACTAGCGGTCACAGGTTGTATCCCAACAAGCACGGCAACATTCTGCGAGGAAACAGCTGAGGACACATGCGCCCGAGGTCTTCATGCAGGAGACGTAGCGCATTGTAGTACGCAGCCTAGCCACTTGGACCCAGTCACCGTGGTAGACGAGGGAATCCTAATCATCAACGACAGGCCAGCAGTTGTGGTATGTGACGGAAGCAAGGAGGTTAGCGTTTCCGGAACCCAACTTTTGACTTTCGACTCATATGCTCTCGTAAATGGGACGAAATACGTCAACCAAAAAAATATCCAGAAGAGGTTCCCTGAAGTTGCGTCAAACCCGTTACTCAATATTACTGGACATGACACCATCCTAAGCCTTCCCTACCTGCGCCGCCTAAGTGAAGACAACCTTAACTACATCAAGATGATCAAGAGTGATGTCTCATCGGAATCGAGATTTGCGCTGGCAGTTGGAATGGGCCTTGGAGTCTGTGCCATAGCATAAGGCACCGTGTTCCTGTGTCAATTCATAAGAAGACGTCGGAACGCCCAACAGATCGTAGAGCTGGTGAAAGTTTTGAACGCGACCGAGGACGGTCGGTCTTCGAAGGGGGGAGTAGTTAACTACGAGCTTCCCGCTAACCGAAGTAGAGAAGAGAATTTGCCAAGCGCGCTCCCCAGACGTGCTGACTCAACGTTATCAGTGGTCAGCGAGTTAGCGTAAACAAAAGCGTCAAATTCGGCAAGCTCCATCGGTCAACAACTTGCAATTATGTTGCCCAACATCCGCTGGGTAACGCGACACTATGCACGAGGCGCTTACGCTGCATTACCGTGGGACAGCAATGTGAGGTTGACGGCTTCAGCGGCAGCGCTGCCGGCGAGCTTAGGTTAGACGTTAAGCTTTTATGTTCTTTAAATTCAGATCTTATTTTGTATCACCAGGAAGCGTATCGCTCGAATAAATGTTAACAAAAGTATCTCGCTTAGTGTTTCCACTATTCTAACTTACTTGCATACATGTCATTTGCGGTAAAAGAACAGCTCAGAGCGTTCAACTTCCCGCCTTCGCTTTCCCATCGCTGCTGCTGAATTTACCGTAGCTGTTCTCATCATCGTCTCTCTATTGCCGGCGTTCGCTGCAGAAGCCGAAAAGTACATCGGCCCCGCAGTTCTCTCAACGTTTTTGTCTTTCGCTTGGTGCGGGCGTTCAATCGAAGCTAAACGTCTGCACGCACACACACATACATACATATTTCCTTTTCGTTCGCTTTGAGTTCTGCGCGCATATCATTGTTGTTGTTTATTGCCGCTGCAGTTCTCTCTCTCTCTCAACTTTATATTCTCGCTTGTGCTGGCGTTCGCTATAGAAGCTAAACGTCTGCACGCACACACACATACATACAAAGTTCCTTTTCGTTCGCTTTGAGTTCTGCGCGCATTTCATTGTTGTTGTTTACTGCCGCTGCATTTCTCTTAACTTCGTGGACTCTCTTGTGCTGACGTTCGCTATAGAAGCTAAATACATACATACACACTTCCCTTCGTTTGGGTAAGTGATTGGTCATATAATTGTTGTTGTTGTTGACTCTTCAACAACAGCTGTCATCGCATACTCTCTCACTTTCATCTTCGGGCATATCTACATATTCGCTTGTCGCAACAGCTGATCATAGCATTGTGAGGCACAGTGGGACAAGGCATATATGTCCTAATATCAATTTGGTTTGCATATTTATAATACAACATGGTTGATAGTAGGCGCAGGGCCACAAAACAACCATCGTGTGAGTCTTTTGATTCACCTGATGACAGTGAGATTCTCCTTAAACAAATAGAGAGTGTAAAGGGCAATATTGAGCGCACAAAAAGGTCAATTGAGAACAATCGGTTTTCCCTGGATCCACTTCAAGTAGAATGTCGCCTAGATATTCTTGATCAATATATTAATCGGGCCTTTAGTTTGCAACTTAAAATAGATGACATAGATCCCAGCTTGTCATCTCGTGCAGACCTTGAGGATTTATGCGTGTCAGCCAAGGCACTTCTAATGTCTATTAACAGTCGTCCTCCCACTCATAATCAAAATGAATCATGGGCAAATGCATCAATGTCACACGCAAAAAACCTTCCTAAAATGAAGCTCCCTAGGTTTAGTGGCAACTATTCGGAGTACAAAAACTTCATAGGGCTATTTACAAATATTATAGATTGTGATTGTACTCTCAGCAACATTGAAAAATTCAACCATTTAATTACCTGTTTAGAGAAGGAAGCATTGGGAACTGTCAAGGCGTTTCAAGTGACTAATGAGAATTATCCAAAGGCCCTATCTGCACTAAAACAAGTTTACGATAATGAGTGCTTGATATTTTTCGACGGTATAGCAAAGCTGTTTGATATTCAGCCTATGCAGAACCCCTCAGCTACTTCTCTGCGCACCCTTATAGACACCGTGACTGCCATTTTCGAGTCGTTATTGTCAGTAGGAGATGAAAAGAAGATAGCTAACGCAATGCTGATACACACTGTAATGGCTATAGTTGATCCAGTAACTCGATCCAAATGGGAAGAGAGTTTGGATTACAAGACAATTCCGTTGTGGAAGGATTGTGAAGCCGCGCTCAATAAGCGCTACCAGCATTTATCTGCTGAGGCAAGCACAGTAGGTAGATCAAAGCCCAATAAGTCAGATCGTGAGCCCGCTAATAAAAGGCAGTCGGGAAGAACGTCTCTAGCAGTGTCTCAGGCTACCAGCAATCAAGAGTCGAAATGCATTTATTGTAAATCGAACGAGCATTTCATTACCAACTGCCCGTCTTTCGCTGCAGCCTCGGTTGCAAATAGATTTAAATTCGCTAAGGATGTTGCGTTGTGCCTAAATTGTTTGCGAAAGGGACATGGTGTTTCTAAATGCAAGTCCTCGCACTGCAGGGTTTGTGCTAAACCTCACCATACGTTGTTGCATCGCTACACAATAGAGTCGAGTATTCCCGACGTACACGCTCAACAATCCACAGGTGCTCAGCAAACAATTCACTCCGTATCCTCCAATCACGCAATGGCATCGGAAGTTGATCAAGTAGTTCTGGCTACCGCTATTGTTAGCATTAAAGGCAACGCATGCCAACAACAACCAGCTCGAGTGCTCTTAGACTCAGGTTCACAAGTGAGTTTCATAACCGAGGAACTGGCAAGAAGTCTAAGGCTCAAAAGAATTCGAAAGGACATAAATCTCTTGGGTATCGGAAAGTCCAGTTTGGCAGCACATCAGGTTGTGCAAACAACAATTTGCTCTCGAATTCACCCCTTTGAATTAGTGGCTGATTTTGTTGTCCTCAAGAGCATCTCCTCTTATCAGCCTAGAGAAGACAATGCCTCCTAGTACATGGTCAGTAACAAGTGAGCTTCCACTTGCTGATCCGTACTATTATAAACCACAAAAAGTCGATGTTCTTTTAGGAGCAGACGATTTCTTTGATTTGTTGAAGGAAGGTCATATAAAGCAAGGCAGAGATACACCCACATTGCAGAACACTGTGTTTGGGTGGGTGGTGTCTGGACGCTGTAAAACTACAGGTTCACAATTAACAAGTGCCTGCTCTATGGTGAGCACACTGCAAGAGTCCTGCCCTCTTGACAAACTTGTGAAAAGATTCTGGGAGTTGGAACAAGTTCCAAATGCGTCTATTGACAAAATATCCACCCCAGAACAAATTCTGTGTGAAAAAAGCTTTGTTCAAAGCATTGCTCGACTGCCCCCAGGTCGTTTGCAAGAATCGTTGCCATTCAAGTCTAGTCCAAGTTGTCTTGGATCGTCATACGAAGTAGCGAAAAGACGCTTCTTGTCATTGTCACTCTGAAGGAACCAGAAAAGTCGTTAGAGAAGAAAAAATGTGCAGCCGCGCTAATCGCGGCCGATGCAGAGCCACACCCATTCCTGAAAATTGTGCAAGATTCGTCGTCTTACTTAAAGGTAATTGGCATCGTTGCATATGTACTTCGTTTTATCAACAAGCGAAAGGGAGGGTCTTGGAAGTCAATTGTGCCTTCAGCAGATGAATATAGTGCCGCCTTTCTAACCATGGTCGAGATCATTCAACAGGAATCATTTGCAGAGCATATTGGCAAACTTCGAAAATCGTTGAGCTTACATTCGTCCTACCACAAACTGAATCCATTCATTTCAGCTGAGCAAGTTGGCAACAATAAGTTCTTATTGCTGCGAGTTGGTGGTAGGTTGTTGCATGCACCCTTGACCCACAATGCAAAGTTTCCGCTGCTCATGCCCAAGAATTGTAGATTTGTCAAGCTCCACCTTCAACATCTACACAAAACCAATTGTCATGTTGGTCCTCGTGCCCTAGTTGGATTCCTTAAACAAACAATTTGGTTAGTCAATGCACGTCGAGAGTGTCCAGCTATTGTCCGACAGTGTGTGCATTGTTTCCGCTTCAAACCAAAACTATCGTCGCAAATTATGGGAAACTTACCCGCTGATCGATTAAGCGGTCACAGACCATTCGAAATAAGCGGTGTAGACTATTTTGGTCCTGTAAGAGTATCCTTAGGAATTCGTGGAAAGCAACCACTGAAAATGTACATAGCAGTCTTTGTCTGCTTTGCCTCTAAAGCCATACATCTTGAACTTGCTAAAGACCTTACATCTGATACTTTTTTGCTATGCTTAACCAGGTTTATGGGACGTCGTGGGCCGCTCACCAAACTGTACTGCGACAATGCCACCAATTTTGTGGGTGCTGCTCGTATCCTGCAGAATGTGGCGAACTCTATGGATGCCCAGGACGAATGCCTCAGGGAATATGCTGCGGCTCACAGGTTCGAGTTCGTGTTCATCCCTCCGAGAGCACCTCACTTCGGCGGCCTGTGGGAGGCCGCAGTCAAGTCCGCCAAACACCTAATGGTCAGAGCAATCGGAAACGCTCTACTCAGAGAGGACGAGATTCAAACGGTGCTGGTGAAGGTCGAGGCCGTGCTCAATTCAAGGCCTCTAATCGCAGACAGCAGCAGTCCCAACGACGGCGAGGTGATAACTCCGGCACATCTGCTAATCGGGACAACGCTCGCAACGCTGCCTCCCGCATCAGGGCAACCAAAAATCGAAGGCAATCTGGGGCTCTTGAAAAGATGGCAGCTCGTCTCTGCCATCAAACAGCAGTTCTGGAGCGACTGGTCAAGAGACTACCTAACGAGTCTGCAAGAGCGCGCCAAATGGACCAAGGAGGCCGCCAATCTGCAGACAGGCGCAGTCGTGGTCCTGCAAGAGGACAACGTGCCACCTCAACTGTGGGTCACCGGCGTCGTGACGGAAACAGTGCCAGGAGCTGATGGCAAAGTTCGTGTCGCGATCGTGAGGACGAAAACTGGAATATTCAAAAGATCTATTCATCGACTTGCGCCACTTCCAATGGATTGAAGCCCTATGGGCTATCAACGCGGCCGATGTTCAGTCATTTCGTCAATATAAGTAGATTTAAGTAAAGAGAAAAATGAATTGTATTTGAATTGCTATTGAATTATGTAAATCTAAGTTATGCTAAGAGAGCATTCTAATGCACTCTTACATTGTAAATCTCTCTTATACTCGGCGCACTCAGTCGTCGCGATGTCCGTCGCTTCGGTTGCAGTCGGCAGCCGCTTAAACGCTTCTCATACAAAATTAAACTCACTCTGAATTGAAGATCGAACAAGCAAGACGTTTTTCTTTAAACCAGTCCGTCTGTCCGTAGCCAGTGTCC
Source organism: Drosophila quinaria (assembly GCA_035047525.1). Taxonomy (NCBI): domain Eukaryota; kingdom Metazoa; phylum Arthropoda; class Insecta; order Diptera; family Drosophilidae; genus Drosophila; species Drosophila quinaria. Next base: position 32,285 of record JAWNPO010000314.1, on the reverse strand, counting down.
CTTTAACTTAACAAATAATAAGTGGCTTGTGCTTGACGGCACATTGGAGATTGTTGAACAATCAATGACTTATGATCAAAAAGTACGAAATTTGAAAACTCCCATAACTTTGTGAAAACTCATCCGATCTACATGCGGAATATCTTTTTGATCATAATTTGGCCTCAATATGAATAAATTGACTCAACAATATTAGTTTTGAAAAAAAAAGGATTTTTGAAAAATTTGATCGTACCCCATGAATAGGGGTTCATGACTTATGATCAAAAAGTACGAAATTTGAAAACTCCCATAACTTTGTGAAAACTCATCCGATCTACATGCGGAATATCTTTTTGATCATAATTTGGCCTCAATATGAATAAATTGACTCAACAATATTGGTTTTGAAAAAAAAAGGATTTTGAAAAATTTGATCGTACCCCATGAATAGGGGTTCATGACTTATGATCAAAAAGTACGAAATTTGAAAACTCCCATAACTTTGTGAAAACTCATCCGATCTACATGCGGAATATCTTTTTGATCATAATTTGGCCTCAATATGAATAAATTGACTCAACACTATTAGTTTTGAAAAAAAAAAGGATTTTGAAAAATTTGATCGTACCCCATGAATAGGGGTTCATGACTTATGATCAAAAAGTACGAAATTTGAAAACTCCCATAACTTTGTGAAAACTCATCCGATCTACATGCGGAATATCTTTTTGATCATAATTTGGCCTCAATATGAATAAATTGACTCAACAATATTGGTTTTGAAAAAAAATAAGATTTTGAAAAATTTGATCGTACCCCATGAATAGGGGTTCATGACTTATGATCAAAAAGTACGAAATTTGAAAACTCCCATAACTTTGTAGAAAACTCATCCGATCTACATGCGGAATATCTTTTTGATCATAATTTGGCCTCAATATGAATAAATTGACTCAACAATATTGGTTTTGAAAAAAAAATTTTTTTTTGAAATTCGATCGTACCCCATGAATAGGGGTTCATGACTTATGATCAAAAAGTACGAAATTTGAAAACTCCCATAACTTTGTAGAAACTCATCCGATCTACATGCGGAATATCTTTTTGATCATAATTTGGCCTCAATATGAATAAATTGACTCAACAATATTGGTTTTGAAAAAAAATAAGATTTTGAAAAATTTGATCGTACCCCATGAATAGGGGTTCATGACTTATGATCAAAAAGTACGAAATTTGAAAACTCCCATAACTTTGTAGAAAACTCATCCGATCTACATGCGGAATATCTTTTTGATCATAATTTGGCCTCAATATGAATAAATTGACTCAACAATATTGGTTTTGAAAAAAAATAAGATTTTGAAAAATTTGATCGTACCCCATGAATAGGGGTTCATGACTTATGATCAAAAAGTACGAAATTTGAAAACTCCCATAACTTTGTAGAAACTCACCCGATCTACATGCGGAATATCTTTTTGATCATAATTTGGCCTCAATATGAATAAATTGACTCAACAATATTGGTTTTGAAAAAAATAAGATTTTGAAAAATTTGATCGTACCCCATGAATAGGGGTTCATGACTTATGATCAAAAAGTACGAAATTTGAAAACTCCCATAACTTTGTAGAAACTCACCCGATCTACATGCGGAATGTCTTTTTGATCATAATTTGGCCTCAATATGAATAAATTGACTCAACAATATTAGTTTTGAAAAAAAATTGTTTTTTGAAAATTTGATCGTACCCCATGAATAGGGGTTCATGACTTATGATCAAAAAGTACGAAATTTGAAAACTCCCATAACTTTGTGAAAACTCATCCGATCTACATGCGGAATATCTTTTTGATCATAATTTGGCCTCAATATGAATAAATTGACTCAACAATATTAGTTTTGAAAAAAAAAGGATTTTAAAAAATTTGATCGTACCCCATGAATAGGGGTTCATGACTTATGATCAAAAAGTACGAAATTTGAAAACTCCCATAACTTTGTAGAAAACTCATCCGATCTACATGCGGAATATCTTTTTGATCATAATTTGGCCTCAATATGAATAAATTGACTCAACAATATTGGTTTTGAAAAAAAATAAGATTTTGAAAAATTTGATCGTACCCCATGAATAGGGGTTCATGACTTATGATCAAAAAGTACGAAATTTGAAAACTCCCATAACTTTGTGAAAACTCATCCGATCTACATGCGGAATATCTTTTTGATCATAATTTGGCCTCAATATGAATAAATTGACTCAACACTATTAGTTTTGAAAAAAAAAGGATTTTAAAAAATTTGATCGTACCCCATGAATAGGGGTTCATGACTTATGATCAAAAAGTACGAAATTTGAAAACTCCCATAACTTTGAGAAAACTCATCCGATCTACATGCGGAATATCTTTTTGATCATAATTTGGCCTCAATATGAATAAATTGACTCAACAATATTGGTTTTGAAAAAAAATTTTTTTTTTAAATTCGATCGTACCCCATGAATAGGGGTTCATGACTTATGATCAAAAAGTACGAAATTTGAAAACTCCCATAACTTTGTGAAAACTCATCCGATCTACATGCGGAATATCTTTTTGATCATAATTTGGCCTCAATATGAATAAATTGACTCAACAATATTGGTTTTGAAAAAAAAAGGATTTTGAAAAATTTGATCGTACCCCATGAATAGGGGTTCATGACTTATGATCAAAAAGTACGAAATTTGAAAACTCCCATAACTTTGTGAAAACTCATCCGATCTACATGCGGAATATCTTTTTGATCATAATTTGGCCTCAATATGAATAAATTGACTCAACAATATTAGTTTTGAAAAAAAAAGGATTTTGAAAAATTTGATCGTACCCCATGAATAGGGGTTCATGACTTATGATCAAAAAGTACGAAATTTGAAAACTCCCATAACTTTGAGAAAAATCATCCGATCTACATGCGGAATATCTTTTTGATCATAATTTGGCCTCAATATGAATAAATTGACTCAACAATATTGGTTTTGAAAAAAAAAGGATTTTGAAAAATTTGATCGTACCCCATGAATAGGGGTTCATGACTTATGATCAAAAAGTACGAAATTTGAAAACTCCCATAACTTTGTAGAAACTCACCCGATCTACATGCGGAATATCTTTTTGATCATAATTTGGCCTCAATATGAATAAATTGACTCAACAATATTGGTTTTGAAAAAAAATAAGATTTTGAAAAATTTGATCGTACCCCATGAATAGGGGTTCATGACTTATGATCAAAAAGTACGAAATTTGAAAACTCCCATAACTTTGTAGAAAACTCATCCGATCTACATGCGGAATATCTTTTTGATCATAATTTGGCCTCAATATGAATAAATTGACTCAACAATATTAGTTTTGAAAAAAAATGATTTTGAAAAATTTGATCGTACCCCATGAATAGGGGTTCATGACTTATGATCAAAAAGTACGAAATTTGAAAACTCCCATAACTTTGTAGAAAACTCATCCGATCTACATGCGGAATATCTTTTTGATCATAATTTGGCCTCAATATGAATAAATTGACTCAACAATATTGGTTTTGAAAAAAAATAAGATTTTGAAAAATTTGATCGTACCCCATGAATAGGGGTTCATGACTTATGATCAAAAAGTACGAAATTTGAAAACTCCCATAACTTTGTGAAAACTCATCCGATCTACATGCGGAATATCTTTTTGATCATAATTTGGCCTCAATATGAATAAATTGACTCAACAATATTAGTTTTGAAAAAAAAAGGATTTTGAAAAATTTGATCGTACCCCATGAATAGGGGTTCATGACTTATGATCAAAAAGTACGAAATTTGAAAACTCCCATAACTTTGTGAAAACTCATCCGATCTACATGCGGAATATCTTTTTGATCATAATTTGGCCTCAATATGAATAAATTGACTCAACAATATTGGTTTTGAAAAAAAAAAAGATTTTGAAAAATTTGATCGTACCCCATGAATAGGGGTTCATGACTTATGATCAAAAAGTACGAAATTTGAAAACTCCCATAACTTTGTGAAAACTCATCCGATCTACATGCGGAATATCTTTTTGATCATAATTTGGCCTCAATATGAATAAATTGACTCAACAATATTGGTTTTGAAAAAAAATGATTTTTAAAAATTTGATCGTACCCCATGAATAGGGGTTCATGACTTATGATCAAAAAGTACGAAATTTGAAAACTCCCATAACTTTGTGAAAACTCATCCGATCTACATGCGGAATATCTTTTTGATCATAATTTGGCCTCAATATGAATAAATTGACTCAACAATATTGGTTTTGAAAAAAAATAAGATTTTGAAAAATTTGATCGTACCCCATGAATAGGGGTTCATGACTTATGATCAAAAAGTACGAAATTTGAAAACTCCCATAACTTTGTAGAAAACTCATCCGATCTACATGCGGAATATCTTTTTGATCATAATTTGGCCTCAATATGAATAAATTGACTCAACAATATTGGTTTTGAAAAAAAATATGATTTTGAAAAATTTGATCGTACCCCATGAATAGGGGTTCATGACTTATGATCAAAAAGTACGAAATTTGAAAACTCCCATAACTTTGTGAAAACTCATCCGATCTACATGCGGAATATCTTTTTGATCATAATTTGGCCTCAATATGAATAAATTGACTCAACAATATTGGTTTTGAAAAAAAATAAGATTTTGAAAAATTTGATCGTACCCCATGAATAGGGGTTCATGACTTATGATCAAAAAGTACGAAATTTGAAAACTCCCATAACTTTGTAGAAAACTCATCCGATCTACATGCGGAATATCTTTTTGATCATAATTTGGCCTCAATATGAATAAATTGACTCAACACTATTAGTTTTGAAAAAAAAGGATTTTAAAAAATTTGATCGTACCCCATGAATAGGGGTTCATGACTTATGATCAAAAAGTACGAAATTTGAAAACTCCCATAACTTTGTAGAAAAATCATCCGATCTACATGCGGAATATCTTTTTGATCATAATTTGGCCTCAATATGAATAAATTGACTCAACAATATTGGTTTTGAAAAAAAATTTTTTTTTTAAATTCGATCGTACCCCATGAATAGGGGTTCATGACTTATGATCAAAAAGTACGAAATTTGAAAACTCCCATAACTTTGTGAAAACTCATCCGATCTACATGCGGAATATCTTTTTGATCATAATTTGGCCTCAATATGAATAAATTGACTCAACAATATTGGTTTTGAAAAAAAATTGATTTTTAAAAATTTGATCGTACCCCATGAATAGGGGTTCATGACTGTTCAGTCATTTCGTCAATATAAGTAGATTTAAGTAAAGAGAAAAATGAATTGTATTTGAATTGCTATTGAATTATGTAAATCTAAGTTATGCTAAGAGAGCATTCTAATGCACTCTTACATTGTAAATCTCTCTTATACTCGGCGCACTCAGTCGTCGCGATGTCCGTCGCTTCGGTTGCAGTCGGCAGCCGCTTAAACGCTTCTCATACAAAATTAAACTCACTCTGAATTGAAGATCGAACAAGCAAGACGTTTTTCTTTAAACCAGTCCGTCTGTCCGTAGCCAGTGTCCCTTTAACTTAACAAATAATAAGTTGTTTGTGCTTGACGGCACATTGGACATTGTTGAACAATAATTTTTGGCGCCCCCGGGTGGACACTCTGCTGGATACGCTTCGTCGTTGGATTGGTTTGGATTGCAACAGGATTTAGTCGCCGTTAGATTGCTCCAGGATTTAGTCGCCGTTTGATTGCTCCAGGATTTTGTCGCCGTTGGATTGCTCCAGGAATTAGTCGCCGTTGGATCGTCACTGGATCGTTGTTGGACATCTTTAACTTGGTGTCATTTGTTGTGCAAAATGATGAGACAGGATAACTGTTGTCACGCCCATGGTCAGTCACAGGTATTAAGGCAATAAGCCGTAAGTAACACACATATAAGTTATTTATGTGTAGTAGCAGGTAGCCGTGGGGATCCCGCGTAGCTGCTGATTGTAAATTCCAGGTCCAGCGTCGCTTCCGTGAGGAAGTCGATCCAAGGTGAACACTGATACGATTTTTATGATGATTACGTTGGAGGACTTGACTTCGTCCCCTTTGGTGATTATTGCCCTTGTGGTGCAATAATGTGATCAATAAGAACAAATGTTACGGTTATGAGCCGGAGTACGAAATAGACAACTTGTGTCTTCTTTATTAAAAAGCGAACTAAAGCTAAAGACAAATGCAAAACATAATTCTACTTAGCAAAGTCAATGCGTCGCGCCATCGGACCACAGTCGGCATGCCGACTCAGCATTCTCAGCGTCGCAGCACACCAGCAAAGAAGTGTCATGCGATCGCTGCTGATTGTTGCCAGTGCAGAGCACTGAACTCACAATTTGGCGTGTCAGCATCATTCATGTGTTGTTGCTTAGTTGCTATAGTATTTATGTGTTAACTGCCCCCCCTCAAGTTTATGGCCGTCCTCGGCCATGTTAAAGTTGTCGATCACACCTTGGATTTTTATCGATGCTCGTCTCTTCCTTATTGCCTGGACAAGGATGAGTGAGGCAATGAGACCCACATTCAGTATTACTCCGCCAGTGAACCATAACTTGGGCGATCCAGCATTATCGATGTCTTCCTTCACCTCTTGGATGGAGCGTAAGTTTTCGTTGCTCATTCGGTGTAGTAGTGGGATACTCAGAGTCGAGTCATGCCCGATGATCCTTAGAAGTGGAGACCTTACGATGCCGGGAATTTTATCCATTGCTTTCCGCTCGTTTATAAACTCGGTTCCGTTGACGATAGCTACTCGTTCAAATGTTATTAAGTGTGTTCCTTTTGCGATTACTTCGGGGCTATCATCTGTGCGGACGCGGGCAGTCGCCTCGTTGATGATGATCACGCCATGATCGACGGGCATTACTTCTTTTAGATGACTGGGTTGAGTATGACATTGAGCCATGCTTCCCGCGTAGAGTAACGTCGCGCAGGACTCGCGTCGAGATCGCTCGCAAAAGCTGATGTGTGTGGTCTGGATGCACTCAGTGACTGCAAAAGTATCCTTTTCGCATTCGGCCAGTGAACTCTCGTCGAGAAGTAGTATGGTGTGATTGTGAGACTCGGGATAGATGGTGATCTTTTTGCATCTGGCTTCGACCCTTGGGAAGGCTATTAGTATGTGAATTATATCGTCGGACTGAAGGACTCTAATCTTTGAGGCTTCTATTAAACTAACTATTGGAGTGTCCTGTTTGACAAGTGAATTCAAATCTACGTGAATTAATATTGTAGGGTTTACTATACCAGATTTTGCCAAGGTTATTGTGAGAATTAAATTTTGAATTTCGATGGTTAGCATTCTGTTTCTAGCCAAAAGCGTCTCATACAAGTGTGGAGTGTCAGTTAATTTATTTTTTTGAGCTTTTATTATCTGGTTTACGGTATCAGTTAGTTTGTTTATTTGTTTCTGTGTCTCGGAATTTATGGCTATTTGTCTGGAATTTGATTCGATTAATTGGGCTTCTGTTACCCTGATTTTTAAGAAATCAGAGGCATCTGGGGTACCTGCTACTACCTTCAGGGCTGTGCCTAGGAAGTCTAAACTTCTAGCCATTCTATGGTGTATCTTGAGTACGGACAGTAGTGTTTTTAAGTGGTCGGAATCAACATCAAGCAGTTTGCGCATATGTGATTGTGGGAACAAATCGGACAATTTTTCTGTTTCTTCTATTATGTTAACGAATTCGGAAAGGTTACTAGTGTGTCTTAAGTAGTCACGGTGTTCGAACACCAATACTTCACCGTCTATTACCGGGATGTAGTTGGCATGCGAGAAGTCGGTGATTCGAGCATTTGCTATTGCAAGGATGGTAAGCGCTATGAAGGTAAACCTGTAATTGGATTAAGCGGTGAAATTGTGGTGCTTTGTCTTGGGGAACTTATTTCCTAACTAAATATAAGGTAAAACTATTTTAGGTTGTCCTTGTGGACCACCCTCCCCTTAATTAAGACAGACGTTCCTAGGTCTGCTTGTATTTCCTGTCTGGTGCAGAGAGGAGTTAGCTTGTTTCCTAACCTCTTGTTGTTTTTGAGGAATACTTCCTCTCCTACCTTAAATACGCGGTTTTGCCTATTTACGTTACACCTTTCTATGGTGTTTTGTTGGGCTTTTGCCAGTTTGGAGGTAATACCTGATCTGCGCTTTTCGGTTCCCTCATGAAGAATTTCAACTGGTTTTTCGCAAATGACCGAGTGTAGCGATTTATTGTATTCTACTGTTGCTCTCAGTATTAGGTCGATCGTGTCCTCGATTTTTTTGTCAATCTTTAGGCACCTAGCGATCTCAACTAACGTACTGTGGAATCGTTCCACTTGGCCATTTGATGAACTGTGTAAAGGCGGAGCGTTTACAATATCGATGTTATATTGGTTTTTCAACATGGACGTAATGGTCTCTGAGTTGAATGAAGGTTCATTATCGCAATATATTGTTTTAATGTTAGGAAACATATTCACAATTTGCAACAGGGGACCCTTAATGTCGACAATTGTTCTTGATGGTACTGGTTGTACTAAGGCGAATTTGGAAAACTTGTCGATGCAAGTCAAAAATTGTTTTTTGTCGGTGGAGAATATGTCTATGTGCAACATTTCGCCGGTGTATTGTGGGATCGGAGTTTCGCCAAGCTGCTGTTTCTTGGGATGTCTGTCATATTTTGCTTGCGTGCAAACTTTGCAGTTTGAGACTACTTCTTGGGCTAATCTGCTCATGTTCGGAAAGTAGTAGTCACGCAAGATTTGTTTGACATTTTCTTGGGCTGGTCTGTGCGCCCTGTTGTGCTCGCTATTTATTATTTCCAACTGATCGCTTTTACCCGTTATGTCTTGTACGAGATTTTTACAAAACCGGAATTTTGTAGAAGGAAAATGGGCAATCAGTTCGTGTTGGAAACTTGCTAATGTGGGAAGGTTGCAATGGATCGCGTTCACAACCTCCGTATTTACGACTTCCTTGAGGGTTTCTAAAATGCTGCTCTTAGCAGTAAAATTGATCAAGTGGCGAGTTTTGTTGCGGAATAAAACTATGATGCGTTTCAATGGGAAACGCGCTTCTTCCAGAACGATTTGGTTTCTGAAGCAGTTTAACGGTTTGTCCGTGGCCTCGACCGTGTAGGTCAGTGAAATTTCGCTGTGAACGGTTGCAGTGTCCGATTGGGGCTCATTTTGTAGGGCATTGAGATTTTGTCTAGACAATGCATCTGCTACAAAATTTTCTTTGCCAGGCTTGTAGCAAACTTTGGCGTTGTATTGGTCGATGTAGGCTTTCCATCTTTTTATTTTTGCATTGGTATTTTTGTCTGCTACTGCAAAGGTGAGAGGCTGGTGGTCAGTGAAAATGTTAATTTCTCTGGAGCCGTATAGGTAGTTTTGCAATTTACCTAAAGCCCACACGATAGCTAGCAACTCCCTTTCGTTGGTTGCGTAGTTCAGTTCTGGACTTTTTAGGGTACGAGAAATCATGGTAATGGGTCTGCCTTCTTGGGATAGGACTGCGCCGATTCCGTTTGCTGAGGCATCAGTGGTTAGGTCAAAAGCTTTTTTGAAATCTGGGTACATCAAAATTACGTCTTCTGACGCCAAGATGTTGCGCAGGCGTTGAAACGCGTTGCGCTGGGTTTCGTTGAACTCGACTGCTATTTTCTTTGACCTATGCTTACTCACCGAACCATTTTCTCCTTTTAGAATGTCGCCTCTTGGGCGAGCTATGGATGCAAAGTCTTTTATGAAGACTCTGTAATAGCTTGCCAGACCCAGGAAAAATCTGACACTGTAGACGCTTTTGGGTTCGGGGTACTCTTGAATGGCCTTGACCTTCTTTGGGTCGGATTTGGTGCCGTCTTTGCTTACGATGAAACCAAGATACTCTACGCTTTCTTTAAAAAAGTTGGTTTTCTCCTGGCTCACCCTCATATTGACTTCAATCAGGCACTTGAGTACTGTGTCAATGTGCCTGACATGGTTTACTTCGTTTTTTGAGAAAACTATGACATCGTCTACGTAGACGTAACAAATTTTCCCAATATGTTCCCTTAGAACATCATCGATTGCCCTTTGGAAGATGCTGCCCGCATTCTTAAGACCAAATGGCAGTCGGCAGAATTCATATTTGCCACCGCAAACAGAGAATGCTGTTTTTTCGCGGTCATGTTCTGCAAGGTATATTTGGTGATACCCTGACTTTAGATCAAGGGTAGTGAAGTATTTAGCGTTTCCCAGGTTCTCTAGAATCATGGGAATGCTGGGCATCGGGTAACGGTCAGGTATAGTCTTCTCGTTCAGTTTCCTGAAGTCGATGACTAATCTTTTGTTTGCGTTGCCATAGGCGTCTGTGCCTTTTTTGTCAACAACCCACGTTGGGCTGTTGTAGGGCGACCTTGATGGTCTAATGATGCCGTCTTTTAGTAGTTGCTTGACCTCATTATTTATGAAGTCAGACACGCCCATTAGACTTGGGTAACTTCTGGCATATATTGGCTCGTTGTCAATCGTACGGATTGTGGCGGTGACAGAGGTGTTGAAAGGGAGTGCTTCTTCCGTTGTTGAAAAGGCCTTTTTCCTCTTAAGTATCATGTTCCTGAACTCTTTTTTGATAGAGATACGATGTCGTTTACATCGGTGAAATTCATCATCAGTGCACTTCTGGTATTGAATTTCTTCAGAAATGCCCTGATACTCTAGTAGACTCTTTGCAAGGTTCAACTGTACCCCGGCTTGTGTTAACAAGTCGAATCCAATAATGGCATCGAACGAACTAAGTGTGTCTAATAGAAAAAAGGGGGAAGTGTGATTAAAAATGTTTATCAGGCATTTTTCCTTTATTTCAGTGGACCCGTGGATCGAATTCACCGAGAAGGGTTTGGCGACCGGCAATATGGTTTTCAGCTCCTTTACGGGCTTAACATAGTTTTTTGCCGCACCAGTATCGATTAGCATTTTTAATGTTCTCCCAACCAACCGTCGTTCGATGTACGGTAACCGGGAGTGTTCTCTAAAAAATGGACAGAGTCGGCTTAATCGTACTCTTCCTCGCTGTCAATTTCTTCGACAGCAGCCTTTGCGGCTTTTTCGTATGCTACCTTTTGTTCTTCGGAATCCGTTTGAACAATGTTGTTAAGACGTTGCCGTCTCGGACCTGTTTGTCGCTCTGAGGAGTTCCTCCTCTTAGTAGCGTTTGATTCATTTGGTTGGTTCTGGTTGTATTCAGTACGCTGCCTAAATTTGGAAGAAGAATCTACCTCCATCGGTTGTGGAGCTGGCTCTTGGCTTTCTTTATTAGGTTGCTCCTTTGGAGCATTTTTCTTGTGTTTGTAATAGGGGTTTCTATCTTGACCGTGGTCTTCCTTGTAGTTTTTATTCTGTTTACCATATGGTTTGTGTTTGCCGTTTTCAGCTGTTTGGGATCGTTCCTCAACAACTTTAGCATAGGAGTTTGCAAACATGCTTCTCTCAATGCTGGCTTCTGTTTCTATGGCGAGGGCTAGCGCAGAGGGTAAGTCTTTGGGTTGCGCTGGGAATACGACAGCTCTGAGCTGTTTCCTCAAGCCTGATATGAAGAGTGCAAGGCATCGGCTCTAACTTCAGCGTTAAGCAAATCAGCGCCTTCTTGTTCGTGTGACATAACAATTTTATTAGTTACCAGAGTTAGTCTCTTTTCGATCTCATCATAGTACTGCATAAGTGTCATTTCACCCTGTCTGACCATGTCTAAGTTTTGCCTCAGTAGGCGTAAGGATGTTCGGTCGGCATAGGTGCAATCTAGTCTAGCCAGGATGGCGTCGAAATTTAGCACCGTGTTGTAGGAGATAAGTAAGGCTCCAGCTTGGTAGTGTTCGCTACTACCGTCGAAGGGCTTAAAAAGTTCATACGCATCGATTGCTGCTTGTCTCCAAGCAACATATTGGTCTTGTGCACCAGAGAAGTCTGGTACTGATTTTATTATGTCGAGTTTTATGTCACATTTTACCCCAGGAACAACAGTTATCTTTTGGTAAGAGACGACTGCTGGCGTTTTCACTTGCAACCTTTGTATTTCCTGAGTTATTGAATTTATCTGGGACTGTTGTTGCGACAGTGCCGATCTAACGGCATTGTCAATGAGAGCTTGAATCTGTGAAGGGTCCATTGTGTTAGCTACCTGATATTCTGGGCACCAACCAACTTGTTCTTCGCCTATACTATCGTCACTGTTGTACTCGGTCTTTATTTCCCTATAGGTGTTCCAGCTCAATTGTTAACCTCGATACTTGTATGAAAACTTTTTCGCATTGGGCATATAATTGTTTTAGTAGCAGTTGTTTATTTATAATAAAACCTGCATTAAAGGTATGCAATGGTTTTATTCTTAGTGAGGGTATGCAATGGTTTTTATTTTTAGTTAAAGTATCCAATGGTTTTTATTTTTTATTTTTGGTAAAAGAATGCAATTGTTTTTTATTTCAGTGTGGATAAAAGTATGCAATTATTTTTTGTTTTTATTTTGGGTAAAAGTATGCAACTGTTTTTTTTCTAAAAGTATGCAATTATTATTTTTACTTTAAGTAAAAGTATGCAACTGTTTTTCTTGGCAAAATGTGTATTTCTTTTCGCAACTTCTATTCTTGTCTGTTTTTTTCTTTGCTATTTGAATTCACTTGACAAACTTACATGTTTTTGTGTTATTGCCTATGAACTTGGTGGGTGTTAGGACGTTTGGGCGCCAGTTATTTATGTGTAGTAGCAGGTAGCCGTGGGGATCCCGCGTAGCTGCTGATTGTAAATTCCAGGTCCAGCGTCGCTTCCGTGAGGAAGTCGATCCAAGGTGAACACTGATACGATTTTTATGATGATTACGTTGGAGGACTTGACTTCGTCCCCTTTGGTGATTATTGCCCTTGTGGTGCAATAATGTGATCAATAAGAACAAATGTTACGGTTATGAGCCGGAGTACGAAATAGACAACTTGTGTCTTCTTTATTAAAAAGCGAACTAAAGCTAAAGACAAATGCAAAACATAATTCTACTTAGCAAAGTCAATGCGTCGCGCCATCGGACCACAGTCGGCATGCCGACTCAGCATTCTCAGCGTCGCAGCACACCAGCAAAGAAGTGTCATGCGATCGCTGCTGATTGTTGCCAGTGCAGAGCACTGAACTCACAATTTGGCGTGTCAGCATCATTCATGTGTTGTTGCTTAGTTGCTATAGTATTTATGTGTTAACTTATATACATGGTATGCACTTATTGCCTATGCATACATGTCATTTGCGGTAAAAGAACAGCTCAGAGCGTTCAACTTCCCGCCTTCGCTTTCCCATCGCTGCTGCTGAATTTACCGTAGCTGCTCTCATCATCGTCTCTCTATTGCCGGCGTTCGCTGCAGAAGCCGAAAAGTACATCGGCCCCGCAGTTCTCTCAACGTTTTTGTCTTTCGCTTGGTGCGGGCGTTCAATCGAAGCTAAACGTCTGCACGCACACACACATACATACATATTTCCTTTTCGTTCGCTTTGAGTTCTGCGCGCATATCATTGTTGTTGTTTATTGCCGCTGCAGTTCTGCGGAATATGGTTTTGATCATAATTTGGCCTCAATATGAATAAATTGACTTAATACTATTAGTTTTGAAAAAAAATGATATTGAAAAATTTGATCGTACCCCATGAATAGGGGTTCATGACTTATGATCAAAAAGTACGAAATTTGAAAACTCCCATAACTTTGTGAAAACTCATCCGATCTACATGCGGAATATCTTTTTGATCATAATTTGGCCTCAATATGAATAAATTGACTCAACAATATTGGTTTTGAAAAAAAAATTTTTTTTTGAAATTCGATCGTACCTCATGAATAGGGGTTCATCACTTATGATCAAAAAGTACGAAATTTGAAAACTCCCATAACTTTGTGAAAACTCATCCGATCTACATGCGGAATATCTTTTTGATCATAATTTGGCCTCAATATGAATAAATTGACTCAACAATATTGGTTTTGAAAAAAAATTTTTTTTTTGAAATTCGATCGTGAAGTTCATGACTTATGATCAAAAAGTGTGAAATTTGAAAACTCCCATAACTTTGTGAAAGCTCATCCGATCTACATGCGGAATATCTTTTTGATCATAATTTATCCTCAATATGAATAAATTGACTCAACAATATTGGTTTTGAAAAAAAATAAGATATTGAAAAATTTGATCGTACCCCATGAATAGGGGTTCATCACTTATGATCAAAAAGTACGAAATTTGAAAACTCCCATAACTTTGTGAAAACTCATCCGATCTACATGCGGAATATCTTTTTGATCATAATTTGGCCTCAATATGAATAAATTGACTCAACAATATTGGTTTTGAAAAAAAAATTTTTTTTTGAAATTCGATCGTGAAGTTCATGACTTATGATCAAAAAGTGTGAAATTTGAAAACTCCCATAACTTTGTGAAAGCTCATCCGATCTACATGCGGAATATCTTTTTGATCATAATTTATCCTCAATATGAATAAATTGACTCAACAATATTGGTTTTGAAAAAAAATAAGATATTGAAAAATTTGATCGTACCCCATGAATAGGGGTTCATCACTTATGATCAAAAAGTACGAAATTTGAAAACTCCCATAACTTTGAGAAAAATCATCCGATCTACATGCGGAATATCTTTTTGATCATAATTTGGCCTCAATATGAATAAATTGACTCAACAATATTGGTTTGAAAAAAAAATAAGATATTGAAAAATTTGATCGTACCCCATGAATAGGGGTTCATGACTTATGATCAAAAAGTACGAAATTTGCTAACTCCCATTACTTTGAGAAAAATCATCCGATCTACATGCGGAATATCTTTTTGATCATAATTTGGCCTCAATATGAATAAATTGACTCAACAATATTGGTTTTGAAAAAAAATAAGATTTTGAAAAATTTGATCGTACCCCATGAATAGGGGTTCATGACTTATGATCAAAAAGTTCGAAATTTGAAAACCCCCATAACTTTGTGAAAACTCATCCGATTTACATGCGGAATATGGTTTTGATCATAATTTGGCCTCAATATGAATAAATTGACTCAACACTATTAGTTTTGAAAAAAAAAGGATTTTAAAAAATTTGATCGTACCCCATGAATAGGGGTTCATGACTTATGATCAAAAAGTACGAAATTTGAAAACTCCCATAACTTTGTGAAAACTCATCCGATCTACATGCGGAATATCTTTTT
Organism: Drosophila quinaria; assembly: GCA_035047525.1. NCBI lineage: Eukaryota > Metazoa > Arthropoda > Insecta > Diptera > Drosophilidae > Drosophila > Drosophila quinaria. Next base: position 16,982 of record JAWNPO010000314.1, on the reverse strand, counting down.
GATCATAATTTGGCCTCAATATGAATAAATTGACTCAACAATATTGGTTTTGAAAAAAAATAAGATTTTGAAAAATTTGATCGTACCCCATGAATAGGGGTTCATGACTTATGATCAAAAAGTACGAAATTTGAAAATCCCATAACTTTGTGAAAACTCATCCGATTTACATGCGGAATATGGTTTTGATCATAATTTGGCCTCAATATGAATAAATTGACTCAACACTATTAGTTTTGAAAAAAAAGGTTTTAAAAAAATTTGATCGTACCCCATGAATAGGGGTTCATGACTTATGATCAAAAAGTACGAAATTTGAAAACTCCCATAACTTTGAGAAAAATCATCCGATCTACATCTACCATTCTGTTTTCTGTCAAGTCTACATTAAGATTATAAATTAAGAAGATTAGGTCATGTTTTGAAAACATTGGCATGGAGAGTTGACTATACGTGGAAATTTTATCACAGTGATTTACAAAAAATAAGTCAAGTAATGTATCACAGTAATTTGAAAAATGGGTAGGTGAAGATGAATTTACTAAATTTAGTCCTATAGATTCTATGTCGTCCAATAACTGATTTTCTCTCAGTATATTGCTGTTGAAGTCTCCAGCTAGAATAACGTCTGTGTAGCTAAGTGTAAGCGTGGACAGCAAATCAATTAAATTTTGGTATGCAATATAGCGATGAGGTCTATAAACACAGCCTATTAAGGTTTTTAAAGAGCGCATTGCACTTGTGATTTCAACAAATATCCATTCAACGGCACTTTCACTAGGATGTTTACATACAAGTTTTGCATTAAGACGCTTACTTACATATATGGCGACACCTCCAGCATGACTATCACGATCAGATCGAAACAAATCATAGCCATTACACTCTACTAACAAATCACTAACATGAGACGAGAACCACGTTTCGGACATACATATAACATCAATTTTTGAATTAACAAACATGTACCTAAATTCTTCAATTTTGTTCATTAGACTTTGAGCATTAATGTGACATACACGCAGGCCTGCTCCTTGATTGCCAAGTACTCTAAGCATTGTATAGCTGCTCGCACCTGACGACCATGTGCCATCATCCATTGTCAATGAAGTAGACAATCAGTACTGAAACCGCACATATCAATTTTCTTAAAGAAGACAATCTATACACCACAATATAAAAGGTAGGGTGGGATGCTGTGAAGAGAGTGAGATTTTTAACAAAAACTAAAACAATAATATAATGAATATTAAATCTAATGTAGAATACTATCAATAATATAAAATATCTAACGAAAATTACTGTGCCCAGCTTGAGATACTCCGGCTGATAGGGCCGCAGTCTCAGTCGCCGCAGCAGAATCCAAATCTAGAGCAAGCAGATCTTCCATACTCTTAAGGCAAACGAAATCATCATTAACCTTCTGCCGAACGTAGACAAGAGCACGACGGGTGAAGACGGCTGATAAGACTTTACGCTTCTTCATCTTCATTGCCTCTTTGAAGATGTTGTAGTTGAATTTTGTGAGCTGCTCGTTAATGTAGAAAGGAGCCTGGGACTGGATGCCAAGCAACTCCAAGCTCAGAGGTTGCTTAGTCTGCCGGCGAACCTCTCCAACTCGTTGCAGCAGCATGATTTTGTCTCGTCTGCTTTCAAACTTGACAATGATGACGGGATCAACAACAACATTGTGTGTATGCTGCCGCAATTTAACACGGAATATCTCTTTGACTTTTGGTGGTGGAGTGAGGCCTAATGAGTAGAATAGGCTGTTTAAGAGAGTCTTTAGATTCTCATCTTCCAGTGAGGGCACTCCATGTACTCTCACATCATTTGCAATGCTTGCTTCGGCATCTGCAATTGTTTTTGCTTGGAGTTTAGCCTCTAACTCTTCTACTTTGCTGCATAGCTCACGAACTTTAACATTTCTCTCCTCAAGCTCTTCAACTCGTTGACCCAGCTTCGCAAATTCTTCAGAAAGGCTCAGTAGTTTAGTCTCAAACTTATCTGCCAGCTCGCGCAGAATTCTCTCCTCAGCTTCCCTTACGCTGCAACTGATATGATTCGCCTGTTCATCAAATCGCTGATTGATCAGCTCGATTAATTGCGGCGAAAGAGCATCCGAGGTGCGACCAGCTTTTAGATCAAGCGATGAGTCGCTGCGAATGCGCTTTGAGTTTGCTTTGGACATCTCTCTAAAGTGCGTGTGGATGTTGTAGCGTTAGATGTTAGACGCAGGCAAACAAAAACAGCAACGGAGAGACGGTGAAGAGTGAATTGCAGAAATAGTGTGCGTATGGATGTTCGCGGTGACGATATGTGCAGAGTGTAGGCAGGCCAAAGTTACCAACAACAATGCTTAGCCGAATGTCCGTTGGTGTTAGTTGTTATAGAACTGCACGAAAGCGTAGCGACGAAAGTGCAACGAACGCAGCCAAAGCGACGAAAAGTGCGTGTGAATGTTCGCGACACGCTTAAGAGATGTTTCAATAAGCTCTCTGAGCGCGAGTTTACTCTTAAGGCACACGCCGCCACAGCAATCAAATAAGAAATTTATTTTAGATTATTTAAATCACAATTATAAAAGTCACTGTCTTCGGAATTAAACCAGCTTGTATTGGGTTTAATATGTTTTCCTATTAACCGACACAATATTTAAAATCTGAAGCGAATCGATTCGGTTTACACAGAGAAAACTTGAAGTGACGACAGAGCGATCAAAAACACGTCCGACAAAGGCAAGTGCCAGCTTGCATATCATCAGTTCAGTTCATCATGACTGTTCAGTCATTTCGTCAATATAAGTAGATTTAAGTAAAGAGAAAATTGAATTGCTATTGAATTATGTAAATCTAAGTTATGCTAAGAGAGCATTCTAATGCACTCTTACATTGTAAATCTCTCTTATACTCGGCGCACTCAGTCGTCGCGATGTCCGTCGCTTCGGTTGCAGTCGGCAGCCGCTTAAACGCTTCTCATACAAAATTAAACTCACTCTGAATTGAAGATCGAACAAGCAAGACGTTTTTCTTTAAACCAGTCCGTCTTTCCGTAGCCAGTGTCCCTTTAACTTAACAAATAATAAGTTGCTTGTGCTTGACGGCACATTGGAGATTGTTGAACAATCATTTTTGGCGCCCCCGGGTGGACACTCTGCTGGATACGCTTCGTCGTTGGATTGGTTTGGATTGCAACAGGATTTAGTCGCCGTTAGATTGCTCCAGGATTTAGTCGCCGTTTGATTGCTCCAGGATTTTGTCGCCGTTGGATTGCTCCAGGAATTAGTCGCCGTTGGATCGTCACTGGATCGTTGTTGGACATCTTTAACTTGGAGTCATTTGTTGTGCAAAATGATGAGACAGGATAACTGTTGTCACGCCCATGGTCAGTCACAGGTATTAAGGCAATAAGCCGTAAGTAACACACATATATACATGGTATGCACTTATTGCCTATGCATACATGTCATTTGCGGTAAAAGAACAGCTCAGAGCGTTCAACTTCCCCCTTCGCTTTCCCATCGCTGCTGCTGAATTTACCGTAGCTGTTCTCATCATCGTCTCTCTATTGCCGGCGTTCGCTGCAGAAGCCGAAAAGTACATCGGCCCCGCAGTTCTCTCAACGTTTTTGTCTTTCGCTTGGTGCGGGCGTTCAATCGAAGCTAAACGTCTGCACGCACACACACATACATACATATTTCCTTTTCGTTCGCTTTGAGTTCTGCGCGCATATCATTGTTGTTGTTTATTGCCGCTGCAGTTCTGCGGAATATGGTTTTGATCATAATTTGGCGTCAATATGAATAAATTGACTTAATACTATTAGTTTTGAAAAAAAATAAGATATTGAAAAATTTGATCGTACCCCATGAATAGGGGTTCATGACTTATGATCAAAAAGTACGAAATTTGAAAACTCCCATAACTTTGAGAAAAATCATCCGATCTACATGCGGAATATCTTTTTGATCATAATTTGGCCTCAATATGAATAAATTGACTCAACAATATTGGTTTTGAAAAACAATTTTTTTTTTTAAATTCGATCGTACCCCATGAATAGGGGTTCACGACTTATGATCAAAAAGTACGAAATTTGAAAACTCCCATAACTTTGAGAGAAATCATCCGATCTACATGCGGAATATCTTTTTGATCATAATTTGGCCTCAATATGAATAAATTGACTCAACAATATTGGTTTTGAAAAAAATAAGATATTGAAAAATTTGATCGTACCCCATGAATAGGGGTTCATGACTTATGATCAAAAAGTACGAAATTTGAAAACCCCCATAACATTGTGAAAACTCATCCGATTTACATGCGGAATATGGTTTTGATCAAAATTTGGCCTCAATATGAATAAATTGACTCAACACTATTAGTTTTGAAAAAAAAGGATTTTAAAAAATTTGATCGTACCCCATGAATAGGGGTTCATGACTTATGATCAAAAAGTACGAAATTTGAAAACCCCCATAACTTTGTGAAAACTCATCCGATTTACATGCGGAATATGGTTTTGATCATAATTTGGCGTCAATATGAATAAATTGACTCAACACTATTAGTTTTGAAAAAAAATAAGATATTGAAAAATTTGATCGTACCCCATGAATAGGGGTTCATGACTTATGATCAAAAAGTACAAAATTTGATAACTCCCATAACTTTGAGAAAAATCATCCGATCTACATGCGGAATATCTTTTTGATCATAATTTGGCCTCAATATGAATAAATTGACTCAACAATATTGGTTTTGAAAAAAATTTTTTTTTTTGAAATTCGATCGTACCCCATGAATAGGGGTTCATGACTTATGATCAAAAAGGACGAAATTTGAAAACTCCCATAACTTTGTAAAAACTCATCCGATCTACATGTGGAATATCTTTTTGATCATAATTTGGCCTCAATATGAATAAATTGACTCAACAATATTGGTTTTGAAAAAAAATAAGATTTTGAAAAATTTGATCGTACCCCATGAATAGGGGTTCATGACTTATGATCAAAAAGTACGAAATTTGCTAACTCCCATTACTTTGAGAAAAATCATCCGATCTACATGCGGAATATCTTTTTGATCATAATTTGGCCTCAATATGAATAAATTGACTCAACAATATTGGTTTTGAAAAAAAATTTTTTTTTTTAAATTCGATCGTACCCCATGAATAGGGGTTCATGACTTATGATCAAAAAGTACGAAATTTGAAAACTCCCATAACTTTGTGAAAACTCATCCGATCTACATGCGGAATATCTTTTTGATCATAAATTGGCCTCAATATGAATAAATTGACTCAACAATATTGGTTTTGAAAAAAAAAAAGATTTTGAAAAATTTGATCGTACCCCATGAATAGGGGTTCATGACTTATGATCAAAAAGTACGAAATTTGAAAACCCCCATAACTTTGTGAAAACTCATCCGATTTACATGCGGAATATGGTTTTGATCATAATTTGGCCTCAATATGAATAAATTGACTCAACACTATTAGTTTTGAAAAAAAAGGATTTTAAAAAATTTGATCGTACCCCATGAATAGGGGTTCATGACTTATGATCAAAAAGTACGAAATTTGAAAACTCCCATAACTTTGAGAAAAATCATCCGATCCACATGCGGAATATCTTTCTAATCAAAATTTGGCCTCAATATGAATAAATTGACTCAACAATATTGGTTTTGAAAAACAATTTTTTTTTTTTAAATTCGATCGTACCCCATGAATAGGGGTTCATGACTGTTCAGTCATTTCGTCAATATAAGTAGATTTAAGTAAAGAGAAAATTGAATTGCTATTGAATTATGTAAATCTAAGTTATGCTAAGAGAGCATTCTAATGCACTCTTACATTGTAAATCTCTCTTATACTCGGCGCACTCAGTCGTCGCGATGTCCGTCGCTTCGGTTGCAGTCGGCAGCCGCTTAAACGCTTCTCATACAAAATTAAACTCACTCTGAATTGAAGATCGAACAAGCAAGACGTTTTTCTTTAAACCAGTCCGTCTGTCCGTAGCCAGTGTCCCTTTAACTTAACAAATAATAAGTTGCTTGTGCTTGACGGCACATTGGAGATTGTTGAACAATCATTTTTGGCGCCCCCGGGTGGACACTCTGCTGGATACGCTTCGTCGTTGGATTGGTTTGGATTGCAACAGGATTTAGTCGCCGTTAGATTGCTCCAGGATTTAGTCGCCGTTTGATTGCTCCAGGATTTTGTCGCCGTTGGATTGCTCCAGGAATTAGTCGCCGTTGGATCGTCACTGGATCGTTGTTGGACATCTTTAACTTGGAGTCATTTGTTGTGCAAAATGATGAGACAGGATAACTGTTGTCACGCCCATGGTCAGTCACAGGTATTAAGGCAATAAGCCGTAAGTAACACACATATATACATGGTATGCACTTATTGCCTATGCATACATGTCATTTGCGGTAAAAGAACAGCTCAGAGCGTTCAACTTCCCGCCTTCGCTTTCCCATCGCTGCTGCTGAATTTACCGTAGCTGTTCTCATCATCGTCTCTCTATTGCCGGCGTTCGCTGCAGAAGCCGAAAAGTACATCGGCCCCGCAGTTCTCTCAACGTTTTTGTCTTTCGCTTGGTGCGGGCGTTCAATCGAAGCTAAACGTCTGCACGCACACACACATACATACATATTTCCTTTTCGTTCGCTTTGAGTTCTGCGCGCATATCATTGTTGTTGTTTATTGCCGCTGCAGTTCTGCGGAATATGGTTTTGATCATAATTTGGCGTCAATATGAATAAATTGACTTAATACTATTAGTTTTGAAAAAAAGGATATTGAAAAATTTGATCGTACCCCATGAATAGGGGTTCATGACTTATGATCAAAAAGTACGAAATTTGAAAACTCCCATAACTTTGAGAAAAATCATCCGATCTACATGCGGAATATCTTTTTGATCATAATTTGGCCTCAATATGAATAAATTGACTCAACAATATTGGTTTTGAAAAAAAAAAAAATTTTTTTGAAATTTGATCGTACCCCATGAATAGGGGTTCATGACTTATGATCAAAAAGTACGAAATTTGAGAACCCCCATAACATTGTGAAAACTCATCCGATTTACATGCGGAATATGGTTTTGATCAAAATTTGGCCTCATTATGAATAAATTGACTAACACTATTAGTTTTGAAAAAAAAAAGGATTTTAAAAAATTTGATCGTACCCCATGAATAGGGGTTCATGACTTATGATCAAAAAGTACGAAATTTGAAAACCCCCATAACTTTGTGAAAACTCATCCGATTTACATGCGGAATATGGTTTTGATCATAATTTGGCCTCAATATGAATAAATTGACTCAACACTATTAGTTTTGAAAAAAAATAAGATATTGAAAAATTTGATCGTACCCCATGAATAGGGGTTCATGACTTATGATCAAAAAGTACGAAATTTGATAACTCCCATAACTTTGAGAAAAATCATCCGATCTACATGCGGAATATCTTTTTGATCATAATTTGGCCTCAATATGAATAAATTGACTCAACAATATTGGTTTTGAAAAAAATTTTTTTTTTTAAATTCGATCGTACCCCATGAATAGGGGTTCATGACTTATGATCAAAAAGTACGAAATTTGAAAACTCCCATAACTTTGTGAAAACTCATCCGATCTACATGCGGAATATGGTTTTGATCATAATTTGGCCTCAATATGAATAAATTGACTCAACACTATTAGTTTTGAAAAAAAAGGATTTTAAAAAATTTGATCGTACTGACTTATGATCATGACTTAGAATCAAAAAGTACGAAATTTGAAAACTCCCATAACTTTGAGAAAAATCATCCGATCTACATGCGGAATATCTTTTTGATCATAATTTGGCCTCAATATGAATAAATTGACTCAACAATATTGGTTTTGAAAAAAAAATTTTTTTTTTTGAAATTCGATCGTACCCCATGAATAGGGGTTCATGACTGTTCAGTCATTTCGTCAATATAAGTAGATTTAAGTAAAGAGAAAAATGAATTGTATTTGAATTGCTATTGAATTATGTAAATCTAAGTTATGCTAAGAGAACATTCTAATGCACTCTTACATTGTAAATCTCTCTTATACTCGGCGCACTCAGTCGTCGCGATGTCCGTCGCTTCGGTTGCAGTCGGCAGCCGCTTAAACGCTTCTCATACAAAATTAAACTCACTCTGAATTGAAGATCGAACAAGCAAGACGTTTTTCTTTAAACCAGTCCGTCTGTCCGTAGCCAGTGTCCCTTTAACTTAACAAATAATAAGTTGCTTGTGCTTGACGGCACATTGGAGATTGTTGAACAATCATTTTTGGCGCCCCCGGGTGGACACTCTGCTGGATACGCTTCGTCGTTGGATTGGTTTGGATTGCAACAGGATTTAGTCGCCGTTAGATTGCTCCAGGATTTAGTCGCCGTTGGATTGCTCCAAGAATTAGTCGCCGTTGGATCGTCACTGGATCGTTGTTGGACATCTTTAACTTGGAGTCATTTGTTGTGCAAAATGATGAGACAGGATAACTGTTGTCACGCCCATGGTCAGTCACAGGTATTAAGGCAATAAGCCGTAAGTAACACACATATATACATGGTATGCACTTATTGCCTATGCATACATGTCATTTGCGGTAAAAGAACAGCTCAGAGCGTTCAACTTCCCGCCTTCGCTTTCCCATCGCTGCTGCTGAATTTACCGTAGCTGTTCTCATCATCGTCTCTCTATTGCCGGCGTTCGCTGCAGAAGCCGAAAAGAACATCGGCCCCGCAGTTCTCTCAACGTTTTTGTCTTTCGCTTGGTGCGGGCGTTCAATCGAAGCTAAACGTCTGCACGCACACACACATACATACATATTTCCTTTTCGTTCGCTTTGAGTTCTGCGCGCATATCATTGTTGTTGTTTATTGCCGCTGCAGTTCTGCGGAATATGGTTTTGATCATAATTTGGCCTCAATATGAATAAATTGACTTAATACTATTAGTTTTGAAAAAAAATGATATTGAAAAATTTGATCGTACCCCATGAATGGGGTTCATGACTTATGATCAAAAAGTACGAAATTTGAAAACTCCCATAACTTTGAGAAAAATCATCCGATCTACATGCGGAATATCTTTTTGATCATAATTTGGCCTCAATATGAATAAATTGACTCAACAATATTGGTTTTGAAAAAAATTTTTTTTTTTTGAAATTCGATCGTACTCATGACTTATGATCAAAAAGTACGAAATTTGAAAACTCCCATAACTTTGAGAAAAATCATCCGATCTACATGCGGAATATCTTTTTGATCATAATTTGGCCTCAATATGAATAAATTGACTCAACAATATTGGTTTTGAAAAAAAATAAGATTTTGAAAAATTTGATCGTACCCCATGAATAGGGGTTCATGACTTATGATCAAAAAGTGCGAAATTTGAAAACTCCCATAACTTTGTGAAAACTCATCCGATCTACATGCGGAATATCTTTTTGATTATAATTTGGCCTCAATATGAATAAATTGACTCAACAATATTGGTTTTGAAAAAAATAAGATTTTGAAAAATTTGATCGTACCCCATGAATAGGGGTTCATGACTTATGATCAAAAAGTACGAAATTTGAAAACTCCCATAACTTTGAGAAAAATCATCCGATCTACATGCGGAATATCTTTTTGATCATAATTTGGCCTCAACATGAATAAATTGACTCAACAATATTGGTTTTGAAAAAAAATAAGATTTTGAAAAATTTGATCGTACCCCATGAATAGGGGTTCATGACTTATGATCAAAAAGTACGAAATTTGAAAACTCCCATAACTTTGTGAAAACTCATCCGATTTACATGCGGAATATGGTTTTAATCATAATTTGGCCTCAATATGAATAAATTGACTCAACAATATTGGTTTTGAAAAAAATAAAATTTTGAAAAATTTGATCGTACCCCATGAATAGGGGTTCATGACTTATGATCAAAAAGTACGAAATTTGAAAACCCCCATAACTTTGTGAAAACTCATCCGATTTACATGCGGAATATGGTTTTGATCATAATTTGGCCTCAATATGAATAAATTGACTCAACAATATTGGTTTTGAAAAAAATTTTTTTTTTTTTGAAATTCGATCGTACCCCATGAATAGAGGTTCATGACTGTTCAGTCATTTCGTCAATATAAGTAGATTTAAGTAAAGAGAAAAATGAATTGTATTTGAATTGCTATTAAATTATGTAAATCTAAGTTATGCTAAGAGAGCATTCTAATGCACTCTTACATTGTAAATCTCTCTTATACTCGGCGCACTCAGTCGTCGCGATGTCCGTCGCTTCGGTTGCAGTCGGCAGCCGCTTAAACGCTTCTCATACAAAATTAAACTCACTCTGAATTGAAGATCGAACAAGCAAGACGTTTTTCTTTAAACCAGTCCGTCTGTCCGTAGCCAGTGTCCCTTTAACTTAACAAATAATAAGTTGCTTGTGCTTGACGGCACATTGGAGATTGTTGAACAATCATTTTTGGCGCCCCCGGGTGGACACTCTGCTGGATACGCTTCGTCGTTGGATTGGTTTGGATTGCAACAGGATTTAGTCGCCGTTTGATTGCTCCAGGAATTAGTCGCCGTTGGATCGTCACTGGATCGTTGGTGGACATCTTTAACTTGGAGTCATTTGTTGTCACAGGATAACTGTTGTCACGCCCACCGAAGCCGCAGGAGCTCTTCGGGCAGCGGAGAAGAAAATAAAGAAGCCTTGCAACATCAACGGAGCAGCAACATCAACGGAGCAGCAACATCAACGAAGCAGCAGCACCCGCACAAATAGTCGCATAAATAAGAGAGAGCATGTAAGTGAGCCTTTCGATTAAATACTTGAGATCACATAGGTTTTTAAAGTTGTGAAAAATAAATATTTATGCTAAATTTGTGAGTTTCCTGTTCTTGTGTCAAAAATCATTTATTCTTTTGGTTTCGTATGCTACGTATCGTAGTAATTTGAGTCTTATGAGTTATAGAACACGAACCGATTCAGACGATAGCGAATTAGCAGACTTAGTACAAGAACTTTGGCAGGTATTGTAAGGTATAAGTAGACATACATAACAGTAAACTATAACTGAATATTATAAATATAATTAACTTATTTAACATTCGCATACTAAATAAAATTAACTTAGTAATACCCTTAATATATATTTAAGCATATGTAAGCCAGCAATCTGGCAACTCTAAAAGAAGAAGAAGAAAAAGAGTAGCTCACAGAGAATGAGCCAGTATGTACACAGCGCTAGAAATGAAGAGAACTCGCCAATAAAAAATTAAAAGAGAAAAAAAAATCAATAAGAACATAAAAGAAAATAAAGACTAAGAAATACTAAACTAATTTATGTGTGTGTCTTTATATTTTACCCTTACAATAATCAGAAGTGGTGCAAACTCAAAATCGCCTATTAAGTGACATTTTTGCGTACATGCAAAACGCTGCGCATATACATACAAAGACAACAGAAAATCACGCACAGAAAAAGTTTGCCAAAATGAGTGATCAAGAGTACGAAAAGTACACAGTGGAAAGTCTCAAACGCCTCCTAAAAACATATAATTTGCCATTAAATGGGAACAAATCTGAATTAATTCAACGGTTGATCGATGCACGCAAGCCTGAAGTAGTCGACGATAATTCAAGGTCAACCAAAGTTAGCAACGAGATGAGTGCCGAAACGAAAACGCAAGACAACGTAAGCAGTAACAACGAATTCAAAGCAAGCGAGAAAGACGATGAAATAACGGAATATGTAAGCAGCGACAACAACGAAACGCAAGAGAACGAAAGCGGCAACAATGACGAAATGCAAGGCAACGTAAGCAACAACAATAACAAAGTACGTGACAACGTATGCGGCAACAATGACGAAATGCAAGGCAACGTAAACAACGACAATGATGAAATTCCATACAACGTAAGCGAGAACAGTGGTGAAATTAAAAGTTACATGAACGTAAGCAGCAAGATCGAGAAAATGCAAGAAAAAGAAGCAAAAGCAAGACATAAGTATGAAATGGAGGACTACGAAGAAAAGAAATTTGATTTGATGCTACGGGAAATGGAATTATATAAAAGAGAGCTAAGAGTTTCAGCACGCGAAAACGAAATGTTAAAAGAAAAAATGAATAATAGTGACAGTGATGAGAAGAAAAACATTAAAATTAATTTTACACAACTCAAAGAACTGATATCCGAGTATGACCCAATGGAAAATGATTCTGACATCAAATTGTTTAAGCAACAAGTAATTTCAGTGCAGTCAATATACAAACTGGATGATCACAGTGTTCGTGCACTTATCGCTAACCGCATAAAAGGAAAAGCATCAAAGTGGTTGCAAAGCCGCAGCGATGCAACAACAATGCCAGTCAATGAATTACTTTGTGAAATGGAAAATGTATTTGAAAACCGTGAGAGTCAACTAGAATTGAAACGCAAGTTTGAGAAAAAATTATGGAAAACCAATGAATCCTTCCAAGAATATTTCTATGAAAAGTTAATAATGTCGACCAAAGTAAACATCAGTCAAGATGAATTACTAGAATATGTAATAGATGGAATTCCAGACTACGCATTACGCACTCAAGCCAGAATGCAACGTTTTACAAATACAAATGAATTACTCGATGCCTTTAAGAAGATCCAGCTGGAGCCAGAGAACAAATATCTTCAGAAGCCGACGCAGAAGAACAACGTTCCAATCAACGCAGCTGATACCTCAACCATGGTTAAGTGTTACAATTGCAACTCTAAAGGACACATGGCCAACGAATGCCGCAAGCCGAAGAGAGCAACTGGAGCCTGTTTTGTCTGTGCTGAAATGGGCCATATTTCAATCAACTGCAGCAAACGCAAGGACCTGGGTCAACGTGAAAGTCCAGACACCAATAATCCATACGTAAGGTCTATATTATTTATATTTTTAAACAAAACTAATCATACCACACCCCCATTAGAAACCTTAATTGATACTGGAAGCCCAATTTGTTTGATTTGTGAAGAACACGTACCAAAAGAATGTATTGAAAATTATGCTTTTATTCACAATTATTATGGAATAAATAACAGTAAGCTAAAAATTATCGGAAAAACTGAATGTAAAATTACGTTTGAAAATGAAGAATTTAATAAAGATTTTTTTGTTGTACCAAATGAAACAATGCATTATTCAGCTATATTAGGAGCAGATTTTTTGGAAAAAGAAAAATTCATATTCATCAAAGAAAGTAAAGTAAATTCAAATGCAAGCATTATAGGGAAAAACTTCAACAAAATAGAAATTTATAAAAATGATTTAATAAAAGTTGTAGACGAAATAAGTCAAGCAAATGAAAGTAATAAATTAAAACAAATGACTAATCAACGTGTGGAAAATGGTGTGGTATTAGGAACAAAGATTGATCAAGAAATGTCTGAAATGGAAATAGAATGTCACAATATAATGAATATTGATCTAAAAGATGAAAATTACTGTCCAATAGTTAAAAATAAGAATATCCTTATGAATGACATAACAAAATTACAAAATATATTTAAGCAATATTATCTTAAAAGCGTTCGTCCTGAAAAACCTGAAACGAAATGTGAATTAAAATTAGTACTTAATAATGAAAAACCTTTTCACTATAAACCAAGAAGATTGTCATACAAAGAAAAAGAGCAAGTTCAAGAAGTAATAGATGATTTAATAGCAAAGGAAATAATTCGGCCAAGTCAGTCTGAGTATGCGTCACCAATTGTAATAGTTAAAAAGAAAACAGGAGATATTCGGTTGTGTGTAGATTATAGGACACTAAACAAAGTTACACCCAAAGACAATTACCCATTACCCTTGATCGAAGATTTAATCGATAAACTAGCAAACAAAGAAATTTTTACACTACTAGATCTGAAAAGTGCATTTCATCAAATAGCTGTTCAAGAAGAATCTATTAAATATACATCATTTGTAACGCCTATGGGACAATTTGAGTACACTAAAATGCCATATGGGCTAAGAAATGCGCCAGCGACTTTTCAACGATTTGTCAACAATGTGTTTGATGATATGATCAGAGCAGATAAAGTAGCTATATACTTAGATGATATAATGATAGCGTCTAAATCAGTCGAAGAGCATTTGAATACACTTAGAGATGTATTTCAAAGATTAACAATGAACAAGTTGGAATTAAGGTTAGACAAATGTAAGTTTATGGAGGAAAAGTGTGAATACCTAGGATATATAATTTCGAAAGATGGAATAAAGCCAGACAAGAAAAACATAGAAGCAATTACAAATTTTCCAATACCTAAGAATACAAAAGAAGTGCATAGCTTTTTGGGACTATGCTCCTATTTTAGAAAATTTATCAAAGAATTCTCTATTCAAGCAAAGCCGCTATACAACCTTATTCGAAAAAATGCATTATTTCAGTTCAATGAAGAAGAATTACAATGTTTTGAAGCACTTAAACAAAAGTTAATAGACTCACCTATTCTTTCTATATATGATCCCAAACACGACACTGAACTTCACTGTGATGCCAGCTCAATTGGATTTGGCTCAATATTAATGCAAAGAAAGGATGATGGGAAAATGCACCCAATATTTTATTTCTCAAAGCGAACTACAGAGTACGAATCAAAATATCATAGCTTCGAATTAGAGACGTTAGCAATAATTTACGCTCTACGAAGATTTAAAATATACCTACACGGTAAAAGATTCAAAATAATAACAGATTGTAATTCGCTGTCTTTAACATTAAATAAAAAGGAAGTTAATCCGAGAATTGCTCGCTGGGCATTAGAGCTAGAAAATTATGACTATGGCATCGAACACAGAGATGGTCAGAAAATGCAACATGTTGATGCTTTAAGCAGAATATCTAATATACTAGTTTTAGAAGAAAATACCTTCGAACAAAATCTTTCAATATGCCAAAACAAGGATGAAATTATATCTAGCATACGCGCACAATTGGAAGAAAAAGAAAGCAACTTTTACGAAATGAGAAATGGACTAATCTACAGGAAACACAAAGGCAGAATATTATTCTATGTACCAAGAAATATGGAAAGAAATATTTTAAAATTATATCACGATGATATGGGACACAGAGGTTGTGAAAAAGTCTACAATGCGATAACAAAGTCATATTGGTTCCCTAAATTGACCAACAAAATTAAAGAACATGTGAGAAATTGTTTAAAATGCATAACGTACTCGTCAAAATGCGGAAGACAGGAAGGCTTATTACACAGCATACCCAAAAGGGATAAACCGTTTGAAATAATACATATTGACCACTTTGGTCCAATAAAACTACAAAAATCACAAAAGAAACATGTACTTTTAGTTGTTGATGGATTTTCAAAGTTTGTAAGACTATACGGTACGAAATCAACGGATTCAAAAAGCTCAATAAAATGTTTGACAAATTTCTTCAATACGTATAGTCGTCCAAAAATAATTGTATCTGACCGTGGAAGTGCATTTACATCACAAGACTTTGAGGAATTTTTGGAAACAAATAATGTAAAACACATAAAAATAGCTACAGGGTCACCTCAAGCAAATGGACAGGTTGAAAGGATAAATAGAAGCCTAGGACCGATGTTAGCAAAATTAACAAGCGCAGGAACAGAAAAGTCTCTAGATAATGTACTCCCAGAAATTGAATTTGCCCTAAACAACACTGTACATAGGAGTACAGGATCAACACCAAGTGAAGTTTTATTCGGAGTCAGTCAAAGAGGAGTTGTTATTGACTATTTAAGAGAACACTTAAATGAAATAGAGCAAGAAAGAAATCTTGATGAAATAAGGTCCATAGCAAGAAAAAATATTGAAAAGAGTCAGATATACAATGAACAACATAAAAACAAAGGAAGAATTCAGAGAATATATAAAGAAGGAGATTATGTGGTTTTAAAGAATTTTGTAAGTGTACCAGGAGCATGTAAAAAAGTAATACCAAAATATAAAGGCCCGTATAAAATAGATAAAGTATTGCCAAATGATAGATATATTGTATCAGATGTCGAAGGATTTCAATTAACACAAATACCATACAAAGGAATCTGGGAAGCAGCAAACATGAAACCATGGATTAACATCAAAGAAAGTGAAAAGTCAGATATAGAAGAAGAAAGTGAAAAGTCAGATATAGAACAAGAAAGTGAAAAGTCAGATGTTGAAGAAGAAAGTGAAAACTCAGATATAGAACAAGAAAGTGAAAAGTCAGATATAGAAGAAGAAAGGGAAAAGTTAGATGAAGAAGAAGAAAGTGAAAAGTCAGACAATGAAGAAAATCAGAAATCAGACGAAGAAAGTGAGAATTCAGTCAATGAAAAGAATCAAGAATCAGATGAAAAAGAAGAATATGAACAGTCAGATGAAGAAAAATGTGAAAAAGCAGATGACGAAGAAAACGAAAAATTAAATAGAAAATTAGAGTCAGAAGACGAAAATAATAATTGCATAATAAATAAGAAAATAGAAAGATATAATCTTAGAAGCAGAAAAACTAAATAAGTAACTAGCAATAATTGTATATAATCGAGACGATTAATTGTCAGGATGGCCGAACTGTAAGGTATAAGTAGACATACATAACAGTAAACTATAACTGAATATTATAAATATAATTAACTTATTTAACATTCGCATACTAAATAAAATTAACTTAGTAATACCCTTAATATATATTTAAGCATATGTAAGCCAGCAATCTGGCAACTCTAAAAGAAGAAGAAGAAAAAGAGTAGCTCACAGAGAATGAGCCAGTATGTACACAGCGCTAGAAATGAAGAGAACTCGCCAATAAAAAATTAAAAGAGAAAAAAATCAATAAGAACATAAAAGAAAATAAAGACTAAGAAATACTAAACTAATTTATGTGTGTGTCTTTATATTTTACCCTTACA
>JAWNPO010000313.1:0-10152 GCA_035047525.1 Drosophila quinaria | reverse complement strand
TTGAATCTTTAACTAGATATTAACGCAAGCTTATAGATACTGGTAAATACTAATACTTAATGTACGTATGTGAATGCATTTATTTATACATGAAACGCACTTTTCGCATTTTTCTCACAATTGCTTAAGGTGTTCCAAATTTTTGAATACTTTAAAATAGAAAAAGAATATATATATAAAGTTTTGGTTATTATTTTCATTAGTGAAACAACAATTAATAAATTAATTTTTCTAATGCCAGTGATGGCATATTCTGGCCATTTTCCTATTAATATGTTTGTTTTCTTTATTCTATATGCTTCAGTCCTAAGGCTCTAATGCCCATTTTCAGTCCTTAAATAGTGAAATAAATAAATTGGAGAGCTAAATACTTGATTAGCTATAATTAACTAAAGGAAATACACAGTTTTTGTAACTGACGACCATTATGAACTGTCTACGATCGACACCCAATAAACTAAAATGTGCCAGCGGAAAAATAAATATAAATTATTTCTCATTAACTGGCGAGTAGGAGAAAACAGTGGAGAGAACAGTGGGACAAAGGAAATTGCCACAAAATAAACAGAGTCGAGTTGACTAATTAAATGGCATTTGTCAAAAAGACTTCGCTGCAAATTGAATGTAAAGCGGACAGATAAGAAGCAAATGCAACGCAAAAGCAAATGTAATCAATTCGAGTCAGTCTGCGGTTATGAATGATGAGCAAACATTCACAATTACGCAATTGCTCATACGTACGAAAAGCGAATTCAAGGCTGTAATTTGGGAAAATTCAATTATGCCCCAAAGACCAAGCGAAAACTTTTTCAACGTGCCCCGTCATTTGTGGAGGAAATCACCGAAGCGTTGCTCAGCCGGATGAACTGTGGAACTGGAACTAGAACAACAATTGGAACTGACATATACGAACTAGTGATAAGTGTCGCCAAAAATTATCAAAATAAAAATAATTTTATATGAATATATTTCTTATGGTAATTTGGTTTAAGTTTCGATAAAATCGAACAAGTTCAATTTAAAATTACAAAAAATGACAAATTAATTAAAGTTCTCTGTGAAATATCTTTAGGATAAGAAAACAAAAAATAATAACAGCAAATGATAATAAATAATATTAAACCAAAAATTCCTCTGAGTAGGTAAATGACTTAAATAAGAAGAATGTTTTCAAATAGAATATTTTCAAATACAGTCGAACTTCCTTAACTCGAATTTTATCTAACTCGAACAAAATCGAGTTGAAATAGCAAATTTTATACAATTCTGCTTCCTTAACTCGAACTTTCTAATTTCCCCATAGCTCAAACAAAATTAGTGGCTAGTGCTTCTGTAAGTCGAATTTTTCGGGTTTTTTCCAATAAAGTTTAAATTTTTTTTCGTTTCTATTTTATGCTTTTGTTACCGGCTCGTTTGAATATGAAATATTGATGTATATTAACTTATGATAGAATATTGCACCAACATCAAGATATACTTTATGTACTTCTGTGTTAGCGTATCAGCGCCAGATTATTTAAATTATTAAATATTTAAACTTATTAGTTAAAGAATTCGAAAGTAGACCAACAAAAAAAAACTTGAAGTGGCTGAAAGATATGGTACATCAGTAAAAACCGTTTTCACTATTTTAAAAAATAGAAAATTAATTTTGAAGTCGCTTAAATCGGTAACTTCTTCTGGATGCATCAAAAGAACGAAAAAGACCATTTTCAAGAATTTTGACAGGTCCTGAACAAACTAGTATCGGTTTTTGTTGAATTTTTTTTTTCATTTTAACTCTTGTTATTTAAGGCACTAGTCACTATTCCAAACATAGGTTTTAAAATATTTTAACATTAACCAATTCAAAAATATTAGGTTTAGTTTTAAGATTAATTTAAATAGTTTACAATTTTATTATTTTAATGATCTAATATGGTAATAACAAGAAAAGCGTGCAATAAATGAATGATACGTATTCAGTAGAAAATTTTAAAAACTTTACTCTAGAGCTAAAAAATATTTTATCAATAAATACCAATACGGTGGTTGTTTTTTGGAATTTTTATTAATTTGTTGGTTACATTTTTGAAAAGTAACTGGGCTGAATAATTTAAAAATATGCTTTAGTAGATAAGAGACACAAGTGTCTCAAGGAGAGTACTTACTGGTGATGCTTCTCCTTTTTGGAAAAGTGTGCGACACTTGGCAACAAATTTTCTTTTGGAAAATACCAAATTTCAATTTGAATTTTGTTGCAATCTTTTCGGCTTGTTAACGACCATTTATGGGCTAAGGGGGAATGTAGGGGCCCGACTGGGCTGGGGGAAAGTGCAAAGTTTTCCACTCACTTCGACTTCGTTTCGAATCGGTCTATTTCAAAGTGTTTATGCGGTTACAAAATAAAGCAAAGTCAAAGTTTTTGATAAACTTTTAGCCACAGCAGCAACAGCGGCGGCAACTTCTGTGCTTGTCAGTTGCCAAAGAGCCGAAAAGAGGACAGGGTGACATGGGATTGGGTCGAAGGGGGTCCTGAGCTTTTCATAAATTGAAAATTGCACATTTCAAAAGCATTTTCTCACAGCTTTAATCAAGACAGAAACAGAGAGAGACAGAGAGAGAGAGGGAGGAATTGAGATTGAGAAGGAGAAATAGAAAGACTGCGGGCCCAATCAATAAGGCACAAAACAATTGTGTCTGTAGATGTGTTTGTGTGTGTGTGTGCGTATCTGTATCTGTGTCTTGGACAGGATATTAGATAAATAGGCGCCAGGCACGAATACTGAGGCCGACCGCACGTCCCATTGCGTTGGCGGCAACTTGGGCAATGTCTTAATTGATTTAACACGAAATCAGTCAAACGATAATCGAAAATTGCTGCGCAAACTGTTTGATTACATGCAACGTGGCCCCGGCCTCAAATCCATCAATTGACCATACCCAAGACAAGCGAACTAAAGCCACAGCTGCAATTTTAGCTCCAGTTCCCGCTTAAGTTCGTATTAGGGATGGATGTCGGTGTGGAATTATCGATGCAGAGAAGTGCGATAAGTGTACGAAAAGTCCATTTTAAAAACAAGATACTTCCCTAACTCGAATCAACCTTATCCAAAGAAAAGGTTCTACTTAGGGAATTATTTTGTTAAAGTCTTTTAAGAGAAACTACAATACGTATAATAAGGAATTATTTAGAACGTACTTCGCACTTATATATTCTTGATCAGCATTAACAGCCGAGTCGATATGGCCATGTCCGTCTGTAATAGCGCCTAGATCTGTAAGAGCTGGAGACTTCAAACTTGGTATGTAGGCTCGTCTATATTGCCAGCAGATCAAGTTTGTTTTAGATTTTGGAAACGCCCAAATATCCTAATTATAAGGACAATTGAAAAGAATCACATTCCCATAAAGATTCTACATTTGGCATAGACAAAGATAGTATTATCGCCGCCTCTGTAAATCGCAACAAACCACCACACGCACAGTTTTCAAAATGTTAGGAATTTTTTATTAATTAACGTTAACTACTATTATTACCTAACATTCGACTAAATCGTAGCAAGACCGGACAAATAGAGAGGTTGTAATGGCTAATTAAAGTTTTTAAAATATGTAAGTGCCTAAAAGCATGCATTAAAAAATATTTCGTAATACATTAAAATAAGTTACGACTTTAGCCTTTCCCACTTGTTATCATTGGTACCGGTTTTGAATTCCGACAGTGACAAATTTTTGTTATTTTCAATATTATTTATTAATGTCATATTGATATTTTATATTAATGCTACAATTAAATCAACTCAAAGTTAGTATAATCAAAGTTTTAATGATCAGTAAAGGCTTTTTTAGTATTATTCAATGTTAAAAGGGTGTAGGCAGGAAAACATGGCTTCAAAAGAATCAAATGCTGGGGTTAAATATTAAGAGATCTAGGAACATGTCGTTAAATCAATTTATTTTGTGAATTTATTTTAAGCGTCTGTTTAATTTGATGCTGTGTTTTAATAAATCATTTGTCATTTCCTTAATGTACATAAATCAGTGATCGGCATCATCACAGTCATATGCTTGCATTGCGTTAGTGTGCATTTCTCTTCGGCTTAACAGCGCACTATGGGGCGAAATCCGAAAAATCGAATATTTAGTCATTTTATCAAGGTATTAATTTTACTACTTTTTTTATTGTTATCATCTTAAGAAAACTTCAAACTGTAAAGTTCTGTACCAAAAATGTTAAATAACAGAAAAATGTTAGCCTTGACGGCTGTTAAAGTCAGCTGTTGCTTTCGAAAAGCACGTTAGTTAGCATTGCAACATTTTGGCAGCCTATTTTCAAATTGGTATTGCACAAAGGCTAATCTTTTTTTTTACAATATTTAAAATGGATACCAATTATACGGGCTTGTACTATGTGTTGGTTGTACTAGTATTCTGTATTTGTGCGTGTTCTTTTTATATTTTGTTATCACTGCGGACGGCAGTCCGCGCTAGTGACGAAAGCAGCACGAAGGGTGCGAAGGCGACTAGCATATATACACAGGAAAAATGGAAAATTTGCTATGACTGTCCGATCAGGTCGAGTTATATACCGATCGAAAGGTATTAACTTAACTTACAAATGTGCATACTAAGACTTTTAGAAACTCACCTGGTTCGTGAGATAAACAGGTGTAAGTGGGAGGCGAAAAATTTAAATTATTGGAGCTAATGGGGCCGTTGGAGCCTTTTTGAATTTTCTTTGAATTTTTTACAATTTTCATAAAAAATACGCGTCGAATGACACCTTGATCATCGAAATCGGACAACTGGTTCGAAAGATAATTAATTTTGAAATTTTTAGGGGCCTTCCGAAAATGAGATGAAAAGTCAGTCTGTTTGCTTGTTTGTTTGTTTGTTTGTTTGTTTGGATCAAATCGTTGATTTAGCTTAAATGTTTGAATGAGGACTTGTTCTTGTTAAAAAATCTAGAAACGTTTGTTCTACGACTTTTTCGAAAAAAAGCTAGTTTAGCGGGAAATCGCTAAAAACCGCCAAACTTAAAACCCCCATAGCATCCAAACGATAGAAGCCATAGATGTGATCTATATATCGTTGAAAAGGTATTTCGAAGGGCTCTTAGACATGCCTCGAAGTTTTTTTTTTAGGTAAATGGATAAACAGCTACAGGTTAAATAAGGTTTTTTTGGCTGTTTTTGAGAAAACGTTAGAGCCGATTTTTTTTAATTTTCAATATGTTATAGTTTGTACCATTTCGCGTTTTTTGATATATCATGCATAAATTTTTGTTGATTGGTTTGAAAGATATATCCTATTAACTGAATGTATACGTTTTACTTTGAATTGAAATAGGACAGCAGCAGCAATTACATTTGACTAACAGTCCAGTAACAATGAAATCTATAATTAGACAGTCGTTCTTAATGATCGCCAGTGGCGCAAAGTGTAGAGCGTCCGATTTTTGCATGAATTCTCAGCTCGGGTTCAAATCCGGGCACGGACAAAACTTTTTTTTTTTTTTTAATGTTTAAATGCAATTAATTTGTTGGTAGATTAATATCGTGCATACATTTTTGTGGATTGGTTTGGAAGATACACTGCGCGTCATCAGGTTAGCACACGCTTTTGAGTCTGTAGTTTTGGCTCAATTCCATTGAAACGCACAGGGCTAAAATTTTTAAATTGATTCCAGATAGTAGCTGATTCAGTTTTCTATTAAATAAAACCTAAAAAATTGTTTTAATATTTTTTCTTATATATTTTTTTTGAATTTTTTAGAAAATACCTGAAAAAATAACAATTTATTTTTGGTCATCAGGTTAGCCCATGCAATCTGTTTTTCAATTCCTTTACCTTTGATGACAAAAACATATTTTTAAATTTAATTATTTATTAATTCAAACATTTTTTTATAAATTTAATAATGTGTCGATCCTCCCTTGTTGACGATGACCTCATATATTCGGTTGGGAAGCGACGCATATAATTTTTCAATATAATTTAAGGAAATGGCTGCCCAAGCTTGTTTGATGGATTCAATTAGTTCCTCTTTATTAGAATACTGTCTTCCAGACTCATATACTTTGCGAGCAAGCCATCCCAATACGTTTTCTATTATATTTAAGTCAGGTGAGTAAGGTGGCCATTGCAATAAGTTTACATTTTGGTCTTGAATCCACGACTTTATTATCGTGGTCGTGTGAATCGGAGCATTATCATGTTGAAAATGCCATGGTAGGTTTAAAAACAAGCTTTTAAAGTGAGGAAATGCATTTTCAAGCACGACTTTGTACGATTTGGCGTTCATATTTGGTGTCAAAAATTGCAGCTCGCACGTGCCATAATAGGAGATAGCTCCCCACACCATCACACCACCCACACAGCTATGAAGCCGATCCAACTGATGCTCCTCCTTCCTAAGATCATGGAAATAATAATTGTATCCGTCAGGTCCTTCCAAATTGAATTTTTTTTCATCCGAAAAGACAACGTGGTGCCAATCAGAATTCCATGACATGTGCTCTCGTGCAAAATGAAGGCGTGCTGCCTTACGCGCATCATTAAGGGGGGGTTTTTTCTTTAGTTTTAGCCTGTTTAAATGTGGAGCCTTCCTTATAACCCTCTGAATCGTTGATAAGCTCGCTTTAACACCAACATTTGCCTTGATTTTTGCGGTCGAGTCATGAGAGTTTGACGCTTCTCTCAAAATTGCTCTCTTATCAGCATCGGAAAGTACTTTATTGTTAACTCCTTTATTATTTTTGCCATAGCCCGACTTGTTTCTGAGGAATGTTGATACAACCTTGCGACTTCTTCCGATCTTTTGTGATATTTCACTTATTGATAACTTAAGCTGCTCGTAAGCTTCAATTTTGGCTTTCTCCTCGACGGTTAGCGTTTTTCCTTTACCCATATTAAAGAAAATAGACCACTAGAGCAGCAAAAAAAGTTTGGATGTCGCACGTGCTTGGATGTCAAAGAATAGTGCAATCGAAATTGCGTGTGCTAACCTGATGACGCAAAAATATTGCATACTTTGCAATCGATAATAAAAGAAAATACCAAAAGGCATATAACGGGACTTTTTTATAACGTAATTTTTTTAGTAGTGATAGAGCATACAAAGATTCGAAAAACTGATAACAAAAAAAAAGCCGAATGCTAAAAACAACACGAATAGGGGCATTTATATTAATCTCATAGTAGGTGTGCTAACCTGATGACGCGCAGTGTATATCCTATTAACTGAATATATACGTTTTACTTTGAATTGAAACAGGACAGCAGCAGCAATTACATTTGACTAACAGTCCAGTAACAATTAAATCTATAATTAGACGACCGTTCTTAAATATCGCCAGTGGCGCAAAGTGTAGAGCGTCCGATTTTTGCATGAATTCTCAGCTCGGGTTCCGGGTTCGAATTCTAGCATGGAAAAATTTTTTTTTTATTTTTTTTTAAATTTTTAAATGCAAATAATTTGTTAGTATATGATTTGCTAAGGTTTTTTTTTATTGTTTTTCAATTTAAAAAAGGTGTTAGCTGAAATCTTAGCTGCAAAATAAAGAATCGCTGTAGTCAGATCTGTCTGTGTGCATATTGAAAACCTCCTAGCAAAGTAACAATGCCAGAAGCATATGTAAATCACTGCGGACGGCTGTCCGCGCTAGTGACGAAAGCAGCACGAAGGGTGCGAAGGCGACTAGCATATATACACAGGAAGAATAGAAAATTTGCTATGACTGTCCGATCAGGTCGAGTTATATACCGATCGAAAGGTATTAACTTAACTTACAAATGTGCATACTAAGACTTTTAGAAACTCACCTGGTTCGTGAGATAAACAGGTGTAAGTGGGAGGGGAAAAATTTAAATTATTGGAGCTAATGGGGCCGTTGGAGCCTTTTTGAATTTTCCTTGAATTTTTTACAATTTTCATTAAAAATACGCGTCGAATGACACCTTGATCATCGAAATCGGACAACTGGTTCGAAAGATAATTAATTTTGAAATTTTTGGTGCCCTTCTCAAAACGAGATGAAAAGTCAGTCTGTTTGTTTGTCTGTTTGTCTGTTTGTTAGTATCAAAGCGTTGATTTAGCTTAAAAGTTTGAATGAGGACTTGTTTCCGATCAAAAATCTAGAAACGTTTGTTTTACGACTTTTTCGAAAAAAAGCTAGTTTAGCGGGAAATCGCTAAAAACCGGTAAAATTAATAGCATCCAAACGATATGAGCTGCAGACGTGATCTATGTATCGTTGGAAAGGTATTTTGAAGGGCTTTTAGGCAAACCTTCAAACTTTTTTTCTAAAGTGCATAGGTAAAAATCAACAGGTGAAATAAGATATTTTGTCCCAGATTTTGGCGGTTTTTGAGAAAACGACGCTAACGATTTTTTTTAGCTTTCAATATGTTTGTGTGTAGTGTAGTGTGTAAAATTTCGCGATTTTTGATATATGACACAAAAAATTTTACCGATGGGTTTGGAAGATATTACTTATTAACTGAATATACCTTTTACCTTTACACTACTGCATGTACATATGCAGTATGTTAATGTACATGTAAATCGCCAAATGCCACAGCATCCAAACAATAGAAGCTACAGATGTGATCTATATATCGTTGGAAATATATTTTGAAGGGCTTTAAGCTTTTTTGCTTAAAACACAGGTAAAAAGCTTCAGGTGAAATAAGGTTTTTTTTCCCACATTTCGCCGATTTAAGAAAAATCTACGTTTCAAATAAGTTTTAAAAACAGTTGAACTTTCCTAACTCGAACTTCTCTAACTCGAATTTCTCTGTAACTCGAATTAAATGAGTGGCAGTAAAATTAAAAATCTTAGGAAAAAGAACTCTATAACTCGAATATTTCCCTAATTCGAACCTTTTCTTTGGATAATGGTGATTATTTTCAAAAAAAATTTTGCATTCGGCACTGCGCAAAACATTGAGTTTTATTTGGTATGAAGAATTGAGACATTTTGGCGCAATGTGCCGAGTGCCAAAATTTTTTTTAAAATAATTTTTATGTCAAACTTAATATTATTCGTCACAAAATTGGAT
This sequence comes from Drosophila quinaria, assembly GCA_035047525.1. Lineage (NCBI taxonomy): Eukaryota > Metazoa > Arthropoda > Insecta > Diptera > Drosophilidae > Drosophila > Drosophila quinaria. The sequence continues at coordinate 1,107 of JAWNPO010000313.1, read as the reverse complement.
ATCAGAAATTTTGGGGCATATAACTGTTTTCGTCACTAGACTTTTACCTCGTAAAGAGGTTTTTTTTATAAGATATTAAATAATGCTTTGAAATGTAATTTCTTGGAAAGAAATATCAACTTTGCGAAATAATTTAGCAATGATGCTTAACGAGGCTTAATGTACGTCCAACTGTATGTCGTAGATCAATTCATTGTTATTTAAATGAAATATGTCTCAATGTGAACAATTTGCGACAATCGGAGCAAATTAATTTTTGCAGGTGACTTCGAGTTTTCAAATGTGGAGCTGTTTGACATATGGCGCAAGGAGAAAGGCAGCCATAACTAAATAAATGCAGTTATTGATTTTTTGAAGAGAAAACTAAATAAAAAAATAATTGTTTTAAAATATGAATCCTATTTAAAAAACAAAAGCCAAATTATATGCCGAAATTTAAGTACCAAATGGAAGAAATGCAACAGAAACCAAATATATTTTGAAAAAAGACATTCAAATTGGTTAATGAGCACAACTAAATTATAGTTGAACGAATCAAATGGCATCAATAATCGACAAATTATCATGTGAAATGGAAGACCCAGATCAAACATCTGAGGAATTCGAAGAAGAATTACCCGTATCGTTTTTAATTTTTGGTGAAGAAATTGAAAATGAAGAAAATTATCATTCATTTCAACTATTGTTCCTTTAACTCATGAATTTCATCAAAATTATGTTTTTCCAATATGATTATTTTATTTGTATGTATAAAGAAGTATTTTAGTAAATATGTATTCATGTAGATATTAAATTTTCAAATATAAAAAAAAAAATTTTTAATTTTTTTTTCTTTGTTGGGGCGGTGACCCACCCACTTTTATTTTAATTGCTAATGATATACAAGGTCAATGATTGTTATTTGGGTTAAAAAATTTGAACTTACTTGTTACCGATAAAAAAATAAAAAAAAATATAAATTAAGGGCGGGGGTGGTGACACGCCCACTTTTCCAAATATATTTCTGAGGGTGTACATAACATATATAAAAAAACCGCATTCAAAAATCTAGCTTACTTTAAAAGTTATTAATTAATATTCGAGATATTGGATTTCGCCCCATAGTGC
>JAWNPO010000310.1:0-50875 GCA_035047525.1 Drosophila quinaria | reverse complement strand
CAAAGCCAACTGTCAACTCTCTAACTCAAAATCGTCGAGACATCGAGCAGTAGACAACGCAAGACGGCAGACGTTTTAAAGGCCAATTTAAGTTAACTTCACAGTCAACAGTGATTCAGTGCGAATTCTTATAAATACTTTCATAATTAGTCAGCAGATATTTCAAAGGCCAATTTAATTGAAGTCACGGCTGACAGTGAATCAGTGCGAATTTTTGTGAACTCCTATAATTTAAATCAATTTAACTAATTTTCATACTCAATAGGGGTAAGTGTCTGTTTTTCTTCTCTAAATTGTCGACAACTCAGTTTCCCTCTTTACTTTCCTGTCCAACCATAATTTTTAATTTTCCCTCGTGTAATTTCTGTGCTAATATAACCTTGGTCATGTCCAAAAAGTCTCAAAATGTCGTCCTTCTGTTCAAACAGACGTGAATACGTATGTGTGAATGCGTTCTCACATTCGGCCATGTTTTACGCCTGTATGTGCATACTCTTGTCTCCTCGTTCTACCACATTATTTCTCATGTATACACGGAAATGAGCTGTCAAGCCAATCGTGCCTGACTCTCACTCTCTCATTCGTTTGTCTTCTCACTGGCTAACACAGTTTGAGAGCGACTGCCAGAGAAAACGTATACTCATACTCCATTGATTATATTAAAAATTATATATTAATAAATAAGAATTCACCACCTCTGCTATCACTGCCACCATCAGTCTAAGTTACTGCCCCTCATATTCAATTAATTCATCATTAATTCTAAATTAGGTCCACTCTTCTTAGCTGGCTGTTACATGTATGTAAAATTTCAAATGCACTGACTGCTCCTGATGTATTTGACCAACTTCTTTTTAGCCCTCACCACTTAAGGTTTCTCTTTGCATTTCTTCTCCCTAATATGCACATTTTTCATTCATTTGATACTGAGTCTGCTTCAAGATAATATTATTTAGTTTTATTTCGACTCTTTCCTACTCTAAACAAATAAATGCAAAATCTAAAGTGTTTTGTATAACCATAATTACTTTTCTCATTAAATAAAATGTTCACTTTTATGTACACTAAAGTATACGTGCACTGGCTGCCACTGCTTCTGGTTTTAGCCAACTTATCCTTATAATTTTATCTATCTAAGTGTACTTGCTTTTTTTTTTTTACAATTTTAACCTCCTTAATGCACATGTTATTGCGACTGTTTCCACTTAAAATAATCTATAAGCTCTAGTCTGGTTAAATTAATACATTAATTGACTGCTACTGTCTTTGACCGACTTCTATTTTTATTCTACCATTAAAGTTGCCTGTCCTTGTTTACTGCAGCAATAATAATAAAATTGCCCTTTATTCATATAAATTAAATAGTATTTCGCTCCATTACTCAAAATATGAAGGCATCTTCATTGAGTAAAGATTTTCCATATTCTATATGTGTTACATCCTTTATTTTTACTACCATTTTGAACGTTAAAATAAAATGTTTAAATCCACACAAAAACATATAGAAGCACATTCGTAGCCATGAATCCTTCGTTTTTGTTCTTCCAAAATTCACTTATAGTACAAAAATCAGACACATTGCAAAATTCTGTTACCCACCCAGCTAACAAACTTTCTTTGACCCACTCAGTACCAAACAGAAACAATGCAAAGCTCATGCGTTAATATATAACAAAAAAAAAAAATGTTATTCATACCCTAGTGAAAAATCTATATTTTGCTTCCAAATTAATCAATTCATAACATAATTATTTGATTCTAAAAAAAAGACAACTTAGTGTTCATTTCCATTGTTCCGCAAATTATGTTATCCTTCAATCTGACGTGTTAACACATTCACTAGTGGAACCAATAACTCGGAACCATTTTACAACTTACCATCTCTATTAGTGAGCATACTTTGAATTGTACAAACCAAAGCTTTGTAAAACTTAAAATTTAAACTAAAATGCAGCAGCAACACCATTCGTGTCAACAATTGAATGATCAACGTGGACAAATTGCCAAACTCAAGAAGGGAATTCACAACTACTTTCTATATCTGCGTACGTACCCCTTTAGTTTTTCTCTTTGACCTGCCGTTTTGTTTATAAAATTCCTGGAAATTCTCTCATATATGCACTAATAAACGCATATATAAATGCAAGGGTGAAATTAACTCTTGCACCTACTCGTTAGTGCTAGAATTTAATCACCTAAACACAATCTTTGTTAATAGACTACTCATTTTGTTTTATTTCCTGACTGTGTGTTCTTATGTGCATGTGATAGTGCGTATGTGTTTTTCTCCTACCCTGTTTATTTGCCTTATATACCGAAATGAGCTACCAGTTGACTCTCCCTCTCTCATCTCACCTCTCATTGGCCAGATCAGTGCGAATGGATGCATACTAATTATTAAGTACTACCCATGACACCCTTACTACCTGCATTACCTATCCGCCTCACTCACACACATTTATCCGCTGAACAAACCAGTGAGAATGGGTGTGCTCTAGCTTAAAGCACTACCTTTGCCAAATCTGCTACCTATGCTACACTATCTGTATTCTCTGTTTATGCTAGCAAACTTTGTTGGCATTAATTGTAAATATTATTTACACTTAATCAGTTGCGTGGTATCCCTTTTCGCTACTCTGATACCTATTAACACTGTTGTCTATTTTGTCAGCCTCTGCCTTATCTGTTTATCTATACATGTCCATTTGTATTAATTCTTCGCTACATTTTTCGCCTCCCCATACCAACGGCCCTTTGGAGCTTAATTTCTCTCACCTAGCAAAATTTTTCATCTATTACTTTAAAAATGCTAAACTCTTCTCAATTAACGTCCAAAATATGTAAATAAATATTTATAATATTTACTTGCATATAAATCCGCCAAAGCGCCTTTTTATAATTAAAACTGAACATAGCATAATCGATCTTTCCGACCCTCTCCAATGTCCATGCTTTTGAATTTACACATTTTCCTATGCACTGGCTGGTTGTTGCCTTTGATTACATTGACATAATCTATTTATTCTATGCACATAATCTGCTGCTTAAAAAATGTGCCGCTGTCCAATTGTCTGCCTATATTTGTTCTAGCGAAAATATTTTTCCCGTCTCAAATATGAACGCACTTCGTTTACAAGAAATTACCCTTCACTTAGCTCATTAGTTATCTCTCAAACTTCGGAATGCTAAATGCTTCTTAATTATCCTCCAAAATATATTAATGTATATTTTTATATTAATTTAAACTCATATATAATCCCTCCAAAGCGCCTTTTTACATAATTAAAATGGCACATAGCATATTTGATTTTTTTCCGACCCTCTCCAATGTCCATGTTTTTCGATTTGTACAATTTTCTATGCTTTGGCTACCTTTTGCCTTGAATTTAACTGACCCAACTTATTCATTCTATTTACACATAATTGACTGTTTGAAACGACTGCGTTGTCCAATTGTCTGCCTATATTTATTCTAGCCAAAATATTTTCTCCGTCTCAAAATATCAATGCATATCGTTTTACAAGAAATTACCCTGCATTTAGCTAATAAATATGCCATTAGTTTTCTCTAAAAATCTCCTTATGCTAAATCCTTCTCAACTAATGTCCAAAATTAATAAATAAATATTTATTTAAATCCAGTGCTGTTTAATAAAAAATGTCTCTCTTCTATCTGCCTGCTCATTGCAGTTGCATAAATGTCCGTCATAATTTATTCTAGACAAAATATTGTCTCCATCAGAAATATCAATGCATTGCTTTACATAAATCCCAAAATACTAAGTTCTTCTCAATTTAATCTCCAAAATATATAAAGAAATACTTATATGAATCCATACTTGTATATAAATCCGCCAAAGTGCCGTTCTATAAATAAAGCTGTCCGCAGCATATTTGATTTTACTGACCCTCCCCAATGTCCAAACTATAAAACCAGTTAAATTCAAATTCAAAAATTCAAATATATGTTTATTTGCACTAAGGCTCTGATCGAATATACCTTTATCGAATTTTAAGCTTTTATCGAATCTCTTCTTTCTGCCACTTTCTAAATTCTTATGGCAACTCTGCTGTCATAAATGTATCGACCATTGACATTAGTGTCGTTTAATCCTTCTTCCTGCGACCGTGCAAAGCCAACTGTCAACTCTCTAACTCAAAATCGTCGAGACATCGAGCAGTAGACAACGCAAGACGGCAGACGTTTTAAAGGCCAATTTAAGTTAACTTCACAGTCAACAGTGATTCAGTGCGAATTCTTATAAATACTTTCATAATTAGTCAGCAGATATTTCAAAGGCCAATTTAATTGAAGTCACGGCTGACAGTGAATCAGTGCGAATTTTTGTGAACTCCTATAATTTAAATCAATTTAACTAATTTTCATACTCAATAGGGGTAAGTGTCTGTTTTTCTTCTCTAAATTGTCGACAACTCAGTTTCCCTCTTTACTTTCCTGTCGAACCATAATTTTTAATTTTCCCTCGTGTAATTTCTGTGCTAATATAACCTTGGTCATGTCCAAAAAGTCTCAAAATGTCGTCCTTCTGTTCAAACAGACGTGAATACGTATGTGTGAATGCGTTCTCACATTCGGCCATGTTTTACGCCTGTATGTGCATACTCTTGTCTCCTCGTTCTACCACATTATTTCTCATGTATACACGGAAATGAGCTGTCAAGCCAATCGTGCCTGACTCTCACTCTCTCATTCGTTTGTCTTCTCACTGGCTAACACAGTTTGAGAGCGACTGCCAGAGAAAACGTATACTCATACTCCATTGATTATATTAAAAATTATATATTAATAAATAAGAATTCACCACCTCTGCTATCACTGCCACCATCAGTCTAAGTTACTGCCCCTCATATTCAATTAATTCATCATTAATTCTAAATTAGGTCCACTCTTCTTAGCTGGCTGTTACATGTATGTAAAACTTCAAATGCACTGACTGCTCCTGATGTATTTGACCAACTTCTTTTTAGCCCTCACCACTTAAGGTTTCTCTTTGCATTTCTTTCATTCATTTGATACTGAGTCTGCTTCAAGATGCACTGGCTGCCACTGCTTCTGGTTTTAGCCAACTTATCCTTATAATTTTATCTATCTAAGTGTACTTGCTTTTTTTTTTACAATTTTAACCTCCTTAATACACATGTTATTGCGACTGTTTCCACTTAAAATAATCTATAAGCTCTAGTCTGGTTAAATTAATACATTAATTGACTGCTACTGTCTTTGACCGACTTCTATTTTTATTCTACCATTAAAGTTGCCTGTCCTTGTTTACTGCAGCAATAATAATAAAATTGCCCTTTATTCATATAAATTAAATAGTATTTCGCTCCATTACTCAAAATATGAAGGCATCTTCATTGAGTAAAGATTTTCCATATTCTATATGTGTTACATCCTTTATTTTTACTACCATTTTGAACGTTAAAATAAAATGTTTAAATCCACACAAAAACATATAGAAGCACATTCGTAGCCATGAATCCTTCGTTTTTGTTCTTCCAAAATTCACTTATAGTACAAAAATCAGACACATTGCAAAATTCTGTTACCCACCCAGCTAACAAACTTTCTTTGACCCACTCAGTACCAAACAGAAACAATGCAAAGCTCATGCGTTAATATATAACAAAAAAAAAAAATGTTATTCATACCCTAGTGAAAAATCTATATTTTGCTTCCAAATTAATCAATTCATATCATAAATATTTGATTCTAAAAAAAAGACAACTTAGTGTTCATTTCCATTGTTCCGCAAATTATGTTATCCTTCAATCTGACGTGTTAACACATTCACTAGTGGAACCAATAACTCGGAACCATTTTACAACTTACCATCTCTATTAGTGAGCATACTTTGAATTGTACAAACCAAAGCTTTGTAAAACTTAAAATTTAAACTAAAATGCAGCAGCAACACCATTCGTGTCAACAATTGAATGATCAACGTGGACAAATTGCCAAACTCAAGAAGGGAATTCACAACTACTTTCTATATCTGCGTACGTACCCCTTTAGTTTTTCTCTTTGACCTGCCGTTTTGTTTATAAAATTCCTGGAAATTCTCTCATATATGCACTAATAAACGCATATATAAATGCAAGGGTGAAATTAACTCTTGCACTTACTCGTTAGTGCTAGAATTTAATCACCTAAACACAATCTTTGTTAATAGACTACTCATTTTGTTTTATTTCCTGACTGTGTGTTCTTATGTGCATGTGATAGTGCGTATGTGTTTTTCTCCTACCCTGTTTATTTGCCTTATATACCGAAATGAGCTACCAGTTGACTCTCCCTCTCTCATCTCACCTCTCATTGGCCAGATCAGTGCGAATGGATGCATACTAATTATTAAGTACTACCCATGACACCCTTACTACCTGCATTACCTATCCGCCTCACTCACACACATTTATCCGCTGAACAAACCAGTGAGAATGGGTGTGCTCTAGCTTAAAGCACTACCTTTGCCAAATCTGCTACCTATGCTACACTATCTGTATTCTCTGTTTATGCTAGCAAACTTTGTTGGCATTAATTGTAAATATTATTTACACTTAATCAGTTGCGTGGTATCCCTTTTCGCTACTCTGATACCTATTAACACTGTTGTCTATTTTGTCAGCCTCTGCCTTATCTGTTTATCTATACATGTCCATTTGTATTAATTCTTCGCTACATTTTTCGCCTCCCCATACCAACGGCCCTTTGGAGCTTAATTTCTCTCACCTAGCAAAATTTTTCATCTATTACTTTAAAAATGCTAAACTCTTCTCAATTAACGTCCAAAATATGTAAATAAATATTTATAATATTTACTTGCATATAAATCCGCCAAAGCGCCTTTTTATAATTAAAACTGAACATAGCATAATCGATCTTTCCGACCCTCTCCAATGTCCATGCTTTTGAATTTACACATTTTCCTATGCACTGGCTGGTTGTTGCCTTTGATTACATTGACATAATCTATTTATTCTATGCACATAATCTGCTGCTTAAAAAATGTGCCGCTGTCCAATTGTCTGCCTATATTTGTTCTAGCGAAAATATTTTTCCCGTCTCAAATATGAACGCACTTCGTTTACAAGAAATTACCCTTCACTTAGCTCATTAGTTATCTCTCAAACTTCGGAATGCTAAATGCTTCTTAATTATCCTCCAAAATATATTAATGTATATTTTTATATTAATTTAAACTCATATATAATCCCTCCAAAGCGCCTTTTTACATAATTAAAATGGCACATAGCATATTTGATTTTTTTCCGACCCTCTCCAATGTCCATGTTTTTCGATTTGTACAATTTTCTATGCTTTGGCTACCTTTTGCCTTGAATTTAACTGACCCAACTTATTCATTCTATTTACACATAATTGACTGTTTGAAACGACTGCGTTGTCCAATTGTCTGCCTATATTTATTCTAGCCAAAATATTTTCTCCGTCTCAAAATATCAATGCATATCGTTTTACAAGAAATTACCCTGCATTTAGCTAATAAATATGCCATTAGTTTTCTCTAAAAATCTCCTTATGCTAAATCCTTCTCAACTAATGTCCAAAATTAATAAATAAATATTTATTTAAATCCAGTGCTGTTTAATAAAAAATGTCTCTCTTCTATCTGCCTGCTCATTGCAGTTGCATAAATGTCCGTCATAATTTATTCTAGACAAAATATTGTCTCCATCAGAAATATCAATGCATTGCTTTACATAAATCCCAAAATACTAAGTTCTTCTCAATTAATGTCCAAAATATATAAATAAATACTTATATGAATCCATACTTGTATATAAATCCGCCAAAGTGCCGTTCTATAAATAAAGCTGTCCGCAGCATATTTGATTTTACTGACCCTCCCCAATGTCCAAACTATAAAACCAGTTAAATTCAAATTCAAAAATTCAAATATATGTTTATTTGCACTAAGGCTCTGATCGAATATACCTTTATCGAATTTTAAGCTTTTATCGAATCTCTTCTTTCTGCCACTTTCTAAATTCTTATGGCAACTCTGCTGTCATAAATGTATCGACCATTGACATTAGTGTCGTTTAATCCTTCTTCCTGCGACCGTGCAAAGCCAACTGTCAACTCTCTAACTCAAAATCGTCGAGACATCGAGCAGTAGACAACGCAAGACGGCAGACGTTTTAAAGGCCAATTTAAGTTAACTTCACAGTCAACAGTGATTCAGTGCGAATTCTTATAAATACTTTCATAATTAGTCAGCAGATATTTCAAAGGCCAATTTAATTGAAGTCACGGCTGACAGTGAATCAGTGCGAATTTTTGTGAACTCCTATAATTTAAATCAATTTAACTAATTTTCATACTCAATAGGGGTAAGTGTCTGTTTTTCTTCTCTAAATTGTCGACAACTCAGTTTCCCTCTTTACTTTCCTGTCCAACCATAATTTTTAATTTTCCCTCGTGTAATTTCTGTGCTAATATAACCTTGGTCATGTCCAAAAAGTCTCAAAATGTCGTCCTTCTGTTCAAACAGACGTGAATACGTATGTGTGAATGCGTTCTCACATTCGGCCATGTTTTACGCCTGTATGTGCATACTCTTGTCTCCTCGTTCTACCACATTATTTCTCATGTATACACGGAAATGAGCTGTCAAGCCAATCGTGCCTGACTCTCACTCTCTCATTCGTTTGTCTTCTCACTGGCTAACACAGTTTGAGAGCGACTGCCAGAGAAAACGTATACTCATACTCCATTGATTATATTAAAAATTATATATTAATAAATAAGAATTCACCACCTCTGCTATCACTGCCACCATCAGTCTAAGTTACTGCCCCTCATATTCAATTAATTCATCATTAATTCTAAATTAGGTCCACTCTTCTTAGCTGGCTGTTACATGTATGTAAAATTTCAAATGCACTGACTGCTCCTGATGTATTTGACCAACTTCTTTTTAGCCCTCACCACTTAAGGTTTCTCTTTGCATTTCTTCTCCCTAATATGCACATTTTTCATTCATTTGATACTGAGTCTGCTTCAAGATAATATTATTTAGTTTTATTTCGACTCTTTCCTACTCTAAACAAATAAATGCAAAATCTAAAGTGTTTTTTATAACCATAATTACTTCCCTCATTAAATAAAATGTTCACTTTTATGTACACTAAAGTATACGTGCACTGGCTGCCACTGCTTCTGGTTTTAGCCAACTTATCCTTATAATTTTATCTATCTAAGTGTACTTGCTTTTTTTACAATTTTAACCTCCTTAATGCACATGTTATTGCGACTGTTTCCACTTAAAATAATCTATAAGTTCTAGTCTGGTTAAATTAATACATTAATTGACTGCTACTGTCTTTGACCGACTTCTATTTTTATTCTACCATTAAAGTTGCCTGTCCTTGTTTACTGCAGCAATAATAATAAAATTGCCCTTTATTCATATAAATTAAATAGTATTTCGCTCCATTACTCAAAATATGAAGGCATCTTCATTGAGTAAAGATTTTCCATATTCTATATGTGTTACATCCTTTATTTTTACTACCATTTTGAACGTTAAAATAAAATATTTAAATCCACACAAAAACATATAGAAGCACATTCGTAGCCATGAATCCTTCGTTTTTGTTCTTCCAAAATTCACTTATAGTACAAAAATCAGACACATTGCAAAAATTCTGTTACCCACCCAGCTAACAAACTTTCTTTGACCCACTCAGTACCGAACAGAAACAATGCAAAGCTCATGCGTTAATATATAACAAAAAAAAAAATGTTATTCATACCCTAGTGAAAAATCTATATTTTGCTTCCAAATTAATCAATTCATAACATAAATATTTGATTCTAAAAAAAAGACAACTTAGTGTTCATTTCCATTGTTCCGCAAATTATGTTATCCTTCAATCTGACGTGTTAACACATTCACTAGTGGAACCAATAACTCGGAACCATTTTACAACTTACCATCTCTATTAGTGAGCATACTTTGAATTGTACAAACCAAAGCTTTGTAAATCTTAAAATTAAAACTAAAATGCAGCAGCAACACCATTTGTGTCAACAATTGAATGATCAACGTGGACAAATTGCCAAACTCAAGAAGGGAATTCACAACTACTTTCTATATCTGCGTACGTACCCCTTTAGTTTTTCTCTTTGACCTGCCGTTTTGTTTATAAAATTCCTGGAAATTCTCTCATATATGCACTAATAAACGCATATATAAATGCAAGGGTGAAATTAACTTTTGCACTTACTCGTTAGTGCTAGAATTTAATCACCTAAACACAATCTTTGTTAATAGACTACTCATTTTGTTTTATTTCCTGACTGTGTGTTCTTATGTGCATGTGATAGTGCGTATGTGTTTTTCTCCTACCCTGTTTATTTGCCTTATATACCGAAATGAGCTACCAGTTGACTCTCCCTCTCTCATCTCACCTCTCATTGGCCAGATCAGTGCGAATGGATGCATACTAATTATTAAGTACTACCCATGACACCCTTACTACCTGCATTACCTATCCGCCTCACTCACACACATTTATCCGCTGAACAAACCAGTGAGAATGGGTGTGCTCTAGCTTAAAGCACTACCTTTGCCAAATCTGCTACCTATGCTACACTATCTGTATTCTCTGTTTATGCTAGCAAACTTTGTTGGCATTAATTGTAAATATTATTTACACTTAATCAGTTGCGTGGTATCCCTTTTCGCTACTCTGATACCTATTAACACTGTTGTCTATTTTGTCAGCCTCTGCCTTATCTGTTTATCTATACATGTCCATTTGTATTAATTCTTCGCTACATTTTTCGCCTCCCCATACCAACGGCCCTTTGGAGCTTAATTTCTCTCACCTAGCAAAATTTTTCATCTATTACTTTAAAAATGCTAAACTCTTCTCAATTAACGTCCAAAATATGTAAATAAATATTTATAATATTTACTTGCATATAAATCCGCCAAAGCGCCTTTTTATAATTAAAACTGAACATAGCATAATCGATCTTTCCGACCCTCTCCAATGTCCATGCTTTTGAATTTACACATTTTCCTATGCACTGGCTGGTTGTTGCCTTTGATTACATTGACATAATCTATTTATTCTATGCACATAATCTGCTGCTTAAAAAATGTGCCGCTGTCCAATTGTCTGCCTATATTTGTTCTAGCGAAAATATTTTTCCCGTCTCAAATATGAACGCACTTCGTTTACAAGAAATTACCCTTCACTTAGCTCATTAGTTATCTCTCAAACTTCGGAATGCTAAATGCTTCTTAATTATCCTCCAAAATATATTAATGTATATTTTTATATTAATTTAAACTCATATATAATCCCTCCAAAGCGCCTTTTTACATAATTAAAATGGCACATAGCATATTTGATTTTTTTCCGACCCTCTCCAATGTCCATGTTTTTCGATTTGTACAATTTTCTATGCTTTGGCTACCTTTTGCCTTGAATTTAACTGACCCAACTTATTCATTCTATTTACACATAATTGACTGTTTGAAACGACTGCGTTGTCCAATTGTCTGCCTATATTTATTCTAGCCAAAATATTTTCTCCGTCTCAAAATATCAATGCATATCGTTTTACAAGAAATTACCCTGCATTTAGCTAATAAATATGCCATTAGTTTTCTCTAAAAATCTCCTTATGCTAAATCCTTCTCAACTAATGTCCAAAATTAATAAATAAATATTTATTTAAATCCAGTGCTGTTTAATAAAAAATGTCTCTCTTCTATCTGCCTGCTCATTGCAGTTGCATAAATGTCCGTCATAATTTATTCTAGACAAAATATTGTCTCCATCAGAAATATCAATGCATTGCTTTACATAAATCCCAAAATACTAAGTTCTTCTCAATTAATCTCCAAAATATATAAATAAATACTTATATGAATCCATACTTGTATATAAATCCGCCAAAGTGCCGTTCTATAAATAAAGCTGTCCGCAGCATATTTGATTTTACTGACCCTCCCCAATGTCCAAACTATAAAACCAGTTAAATTCAAATTCAAAAATTCAAATATATGTTTATTTGCACTAAGGCTCTGATCGAATATACCTTTATCGAATTTTAAGCTTTTATCGAATCTCTTCTTTCTGCCACTTTCTAAATTCTTATGGCAACTCTGCTGTCATAAATGTATCGACCATTGACATTAGTGTCGTTTAATCCTTCTTCCTGCGACCGTGCAAAGCCAACTGTCAACTCTCTAACTCAAAATCGTCGAGACATCGAGCAGTAGACAACGCAAGACGGCAGACGTTTTAAAGGCCAATTTAAGTTAACTTCACAGTCAACAGTGATTCAGTGCGAATTCTTATAAATACTTTCATAATTAGTCAGCAGATATTTCAAAGGCCAATTTAATTGAAGTCACGGCTGACAGTGAATCAGTGCGAATTTTTGTGAACTCCTATAATTTAAATCAATTTAACTAATTTTCATACTCAATAGGGGTAAGTGTCTGTTTTTCTTCTCTAAATTGTCGACAACTCAGTTTCCCTCTTTACTTTCCTGTCCAACCATAATTTTTAATTTTCCCTCGTGTAATTTCTGTGCTAATATAACCTTGGTCATGTCCAAAAAGTCTCAAAATGTCGTCCTTCTGTTCAAACAGACGTGAATACGTATGTGTGAATGCGTTCTCACATTCGGCCATGTTTTACGCCTGTATGTGCATACTCTTGTCTCCTCGTTCTACCACATTATTTCTCATGTATACACGGAAATGAGCTGTCAAGCCAATCGTGCCTGACTCTCACTCTCTCATTCGTTTGTCTTCTCACTGGCTAACACAGTTTGAGAGCGACTGCCAGAGAAAACGTATACTCATACTCCATTGATTATATTAAAAATTATATATTAATAAATAAGAATTCACCACCTCTGCTATCACTGCCACCATCAGTCTAAGTTACTGCCCCTCATATTCAATTAATTCATCATTAATTCTAAATTAGGTCCACTCTTCTTAGCTGGCTGTTACATGTATGTAAAATTTCAAATGCACTGACTGCTCCTGATGTATTTGACCAACTTCTTTTTAGCCCTCACCACTTAAGGTTTCTCTTTGCATTTCTTCTCCCTAATATGCACATTTTTCATTCATTTGATACTGAGTCTGCTTCAAGATAATATTATTTAGTTTTATTTCGACTCTTTCCTACTCTAAACAAATAAATGCAAAATCTAAAGTGTTTTGTATAACCATAATTACTTTTCTCATTAAATAAAATGTTCACTTTTATGTACACTAAAGTATACGTGCACTGGCTGCCACTGCTTCTGGTTTTAGCCAACTTATCCTTATAATTTTATCTATCTAAGTGTACTTGCTTTTTTTTACAATTTTAACCTCCTTAATGCACATGTTATTGCGACTGTTTCCACTTAAAATAATCTATAAGCTCTAGTCTGGTTAAATTAATACATTAATTGACTGCTACTGTCTTTGACCGACTTCTATTTTTATTCTACCATTAAAGTTGCCTGTCCTTGTTTACTGCAGCAATAATAATAAAATTGCCCTTTATTCATATAAATTAAATAGTATTTCGCTCCATTACTCAAAATATGAAGGCATCTTCATTGAGTAAAGATTTTCCATATTCTATATGTGTTACATCCTTTATTTTTACTACCATTTTGAACGTTAAAATAAAATGTTTAAATCCACACAAAAACATATAGAAGCACATTCGTAGCCATGAATCCTTCGTTTTTGTTCTTCCAAAATTCACTTATAGTACAAAAATCAGACACATTGCAAAATTCTGTTACCCACCCAGCTAACAAACTTTCTTTGACCCACTCAGTACCAAACAGAAACAATGCAAAGCTCATGCGTTAATATATAACAAAAAAAAAAATGTTATTCATACCCTAGTGAAAAATCTATATTTTGCTTCCAAATTAATCAATTCATAACATAATTATTTGATTCTAAAAAAAAGACAACTTAGTGTTCATTTCCATTGTTCCGCAAATTATGTTATCCTTCAATCTGACGTGTTAACACATTCACTAGTGGAACCAATAACTCGGAACCATTTTACAACTTACCATCTCTATTAGTGAGCATACTTTGAATTGTACAAACCAAAGCTTTGTAAAACTTAAAATTTAAACTAAAATGCAGCAGCAACACCATTCGTGTCAACAATTGAATGATCAACGTGGACAAATTGCCAAACTCAAGAAGGGAATTCACAACTACTTTCTATATCTGCGTACGTACCCCTTTAGTTTTTCTCTTTGACCTGCCGTTTTGTTTATAAAATTCCTGGAAATTCTCTCATATATGCACTAATAAACGCATATATAAATGCAAGGGTGAAATTAACTCTTGCACCTACTCGTTAGTGCTAGAATTTAATCACCTAAACACAATCTTTGTTAATAGACTACTCATTTTGTTTTATTTCCTGACTGTGTGTTCTTATGTGCATGTGATAGTGCGTATGTGTTTTTCTCCTACCCTGTTTATTTGCCTTATATACCGAAATGAGCTACCAGTTGACTCTCCCTCTCTCATCTCACCTCTCATTGGCCAGATCAGTGCGAATGGATGCATACTAATTATTAAGTACTACCCATGACACCCTTACTACCTGCATTACCTATCCGCCTCACTCACACACATTTATCCGCTGAACAAACCAGTGAGAATGGGTGTGCTCTAGCTTAAAGCACTACCTTTGCCAAATCTGCTACCTATGCTACACTATCTGTATTCTCTGTTTATGCTAGCAAACTTTGTTGGCATTAATTGTAAATATTATTTACACTTAATCAGTTGCGTGGTATCCCTTTTCGCTACTCTGATACCTATTAACACTGTTGTCTATTTTGTCAGCCTCTGCCTTATCTGTTTATCTATACATGTCCATTTGTATTAATTCTTCGCTACATTTTTCGCCTCCCCATACCAACGGCCCTTTGGAGCTTAATTTCTCTCACCTAGCAAAATTTTTCATCTATTACTTTAAAAATGCTAAACTCTTCTCAATTAACGTCCAAAATATGTAAATAAATATTTATAATATTTACTTGCATATAAATCCGCCAAAGCGCCTTTTTATAATTAAAACTGAACATAGCATAATCGATCTTTCCGACCCTCTCCAATGTCCATGCTTTTGAATTTACACATTTTCCTATGCACTGGCTGGTTGTTGCCTTTGATTACATTGACATAATCTATTTATTCTATGCACATAATCTGCTGCTTAAAAAATGTGCCGCTGTCCAATTGTCTGCCTATATTTGTTCTAGCGAAAATATTTTTCCCGTCTCAAATATGAACGCACTTCGTTTACAAGAAATTACCCTTCACTTAGCTCATTAGTTATCTCTCAAACTTCGGAATGCTAAATGCTTCTTAATTATCCTCCAAAATATATTAATGTATATTTTTATATTAATTTAAACTCATATATAATCCCTCCAAAGCGCCTTTTTACATAATTAAAATGGCACATAGCATATTTGATTTTTTTCCGACCCTCTCCAATGTCCATGTTTTTCGATTTGTACAATTTTCTATGCTTTGGCTACCTTTTGCCTTGAATTTAACTGACCCAACTTATTCATTCTATTTACACATAATTGACTGTTTGAAACGACTGCGTTGTCCAATTGTCTGCCTATATTTATTCTAGCCAAAATATTTTCTCCGTCTCAAAATATCAATGCATATCGTTTTACAAGAAATTACCCTGCATTTAGCTAATAAATATGCCATTAGTTTTCTCTAAAAATCTCCTTATGCTAAATCCTTCTCAACTAATGTCCAAAATTAATAAATAAATATTTATTTAAATCCAGTGCTGTTTAATAAAAAATGTCTCTCTTCTATCTGCCTGCTCATTGCAGTTGCATAAATGTCCGTCATAATTTATTCTAGACAAAATATTGTCTCCATCAGAAATATCAATGCATTGCTTTACATAAATCCCAAAATACTAAGTTCTTCTCAATTAATCTCCAAAATATATAAATAAATACTTATATGAATCCATACTTGTATATAAATCCGCCAAAGTGCCGTTCTATAAATAAAGCTGTCCGCAGCATATTTGATTTTACTGACCCTCCCCAATGTCCAAACTATAAAACCAGTTAAATTCAAATTCAAAAATTCAAATATATGTTTATTTGCACTAAGGCTCTGATCGAATATACCTTTATCGAATTTTAAGCTTTTATCGAATCTCTTCTTTCTGCCACTTTCTAAATTCTTATGGCAACTCTGCTGTCATAAATGTATCGACCATTGACATTAGTCTCGTTTAATCCTTCTTCCTGCGACCGTGCAAAGCCAACTGTCAACTCTCTAACTCAAAATCGTCGAGACATCGAGCAGTAGACAACGCAAGACGGCAGACGTTTTAAAGGCCAATTTAAGTTAACTTCACAGTCAACAGTGATTCAGTGCGAATTCTTATAAATACTTTCATAATTAGTCAGCAGATATTTCAAAGGCCAATTTAATTGAAGTCACGGCTGACAGTGAATCAGTGCGAATTTTTGTGAACTCCTATAATTTAAATCAATTTAACTAATTTTCATACTCAATAGGGGTAAGTGTCTGTTTTTCTTCTCTAAATTGTCGACAACTCAGTTTCCCTCTTTACTTTCCTGTCCAACCATAATTTTTAATTTTCCCTCGTGTAATTTCTGTGCTAATATAACCTTGGTCATGTCCAAAAAGTCTCAAAATGTCGTCCTTCTGTTCAAACAGACGTGAATACGTATGTGTGAATGCGTTCTCACATTCGGCCATGTTTTACGCCTGTATGTGCATACTCTTGTCTCCTCGTTCTACCACATTATTTCTCATGTATACACGGAAATGAGCTGTCAAGCCAATCGTGCCTGACTCTCACTCTCTCATTCGTTTGTCTTCTCACTGGCTAACACAGTTTGAGAGCGACTGCCAGAGAAAACGTATACTCATACTCCATTGATTATATTAAAAATTATATATTAATAAATAAGAATTCACCACCTCTGCTATCACTGCCACCATCAGTCTAAGTTACTGCCCCTCATATTCAATTAATTCATCATTAATTCTAAATTAGGTCCACTCTTCTTAGCTGGCTGTTACATGTATGTAAAATTTCAAATGCACTGACTGCTCCTGATGTATTTGACCAACTTCTTTTTAGCCCTCACCACTTAAGGTTTCTCTTTGCATTTCTTCTCCATAATATATTCATACATATTGTCCTACGTCTGCTTAAATATATATTTTGACTCTTTTAACTCTATACCAATAATTGCCTATTCCTAAGTGTTTCTTAAAGCATAATTACTCCCCTCATCAAATAAAATTATTATGTTTATGTACGTTGAATGTGAATTGACTGCTACTGCTGCTGACTTAGTTCAATTTGTCCTTATGATTTAACTCTCCAAGTATTTGCCCATACTTGCTTTTATAAATGTTAGCCTCTTTAATGCACATAATATTGCGCTTGTTCCCACTTAACAGAATCTTACATATATGGCCACTAGTCTCTCGAAATATATAAGTGTATACTCCATGGCACAAAGTGCCTTTCGTATTTCCTTTTCATAAAACTCATAGAATATTGTATTAGTTTAACATTAATAACTAAATATTTATATGGCCACCTTCTCTTAACAATTAAATGTATACTTCAAAGTATAAATTTTCGTCTAACTTGGTTAAATTTATACTTTAATGTAAACTTACCCTTACATGCATTGACTGATGCTACTTTTGACCAACTTTTACTTTATTTTCTGCCCGTGTTTACTTTTACTTAAATTGCCCTTTATTCATATATATAAAATAGTATTTCTCTCCATTACATCTTCAAATGTGTAAGGATTTTCCATATCCTATACGTGATATACTCTTTATTTTTACTTCCTATTGAACGTTAAAATAATATAATTGAATCCCAGCAATAACATACATAGAATCATTCAATAGCATTTATACTTTGACTTTCCTTCAAAAATTCACTTCTTGTTCAAAAATCCGACACTCAGGAAAATTTTCTGTTAAACCTATATAGCTCTCATTTATTAAGAATCAGTCACTTACAAAGTTATAAGCTCATTTAGCCCAGCTACACATCCCATATGCTGTTTGTTTTGTTTGCTTGCACTGCCTCTATGTACTCAATGTCAGCATAATAAAATGGCTAAAAAGCATAACTAAAATAATAAAATAAAATAAAACAAAAAAATAAATTAAAACAAAAAAAAAAAAAAAAAAAAAAATTAATTCCTCCTCTAACTCTTACTTCCTCTAATTATACAGTTAACCAAGCTACCTTAAGAACCCCCTTTGCTATCTAATGCTAATAAATATACATTCTGCCTCCTTTCAATTTTAGCTCCACACAACATGTCCACACCCAACAAAAGGAAGTCTGCAGCCCCGCAGCCCAACCTCGACAATAGCCTAAACCCACCACCTAACAAAGCGATTGTTACATCCAACACTCTTATTTGCCCTCCAACCACTAGCCTTAAAGCGAAAGCTCTTGACGAAATCCTGCAACAGGTAGAGCTGTTTACAATGACTAAAGCTGTCCAAGCCAATCATACTGTCGACTTGACAATCGACAACATTGATGCAGAGGAAGCGAACGCCGACATAAGCACTCCAGAAGACTTTGAAGCCATGCTGGTCGATTATATCGACAAAGAAGAATTCCAGGATACTGCTGCCACAACTCATGAGGCAGACAAAGAGCCTGCACGCACCGACCCACAAGAGCAAATCTTGCCCAGATCGCTTTTCATCCCAAGAACGGACAATGCAACTGAGCTAATTGAAAATGCAGAGAGAGCTGCTGGAACTAACTCTTTTTCCACCAATTTTACGGCAAGTGGAGGTATTATTATTCAACCCTTCACTCAAGAAGCCCACGACGCCCTATCAAAATGCTTCCAAGGCCTCAATCTCTGCACAGATTTCAGCAACGCGCCTAAAATCAAGGCCATCATCGAAGGACTTCACTCCACAGTTTCTACAGACTGGATATCGTCGAAACTTTCATCCCTTGGTTTTGGCGTGACTCATGTGGAAAACATAATTGGCAGCCAATCCGGAACTCCAACTAATAAATTCAGAGCTGAGCTTCCTCTAAACCCCTCCAACAAACTAATATTTAAAGTCAAAAAGCTCGGATCAGTCATTGTTAAAATCATACCACCTTCAAAACCTAAACCGGTAATGCAATGCTTCAAATGCCAAAAATTCGGACACACACAATTTGAGTGCAAACAAGCTAAGACAACTTGTTCAAAATGCGCTGGAGAACACCACTACACAAAATGCGTCAAATCAAGAAATCTCCCTGGCACCTGTGTCAACTGCGGAGGCGATCATGTGGCCAACTTCCCCGGTTGCTCATTTTACAAAACAGCACTGAGCAAACTTCCCCCTGGTGGCCCAGCCAGACGTGCAGGACAGTCCCTCCAAGCCCTTGGATGGATTGCAGAGCCAACATTTAGTCGATCTATTGAAAATGCGATGCCTGCTGCTGCCTACCAAGCTGCCATGCGCCCAATACAAAACCAAGACTACCAGCCTACACCTATTCGCAAAGGCCCCTCCATCCCCCGACCTCCTCATCCTTATTAGCATAATTCACAAACAAACAAAAAAATAAATAAAATTAATAAAAAAAAATTAATAAAACAATAAAAAAATAAAAAAAAATAATAAAATAAAAATAAAAAAAAAAAAAAAAAAAAAAAAAAAATAAAAAAAAAAAAAAAAAAAAAAAAAAAAAAAAAAAAAAAAAAAAAAAACAAAACAAAATAAAATACAAAATATATATATATATATGTGTATGTGTGTGTGTATATATATATATATATATATATATATATATATATATATATATGTATATATATATATATATACAAAAATAAAGGAAATACACATATAATCAAATTTTTAGCCAAGAAGGCTTTATTTTTGTCTAATTTTTAATTAAAGCACACAAAATTAGTGATAAATTTTATCTACAAAATAAAACTAATGTAATGAAGGTGTCACTTAAACTTAAACTTTAACAACTAAGCTACTTCTTGATATTGGAGGTCAAGAAAATATATTTTCGTTTACCTTAACCTAATATGTATAAAATTGCGACCTGTATTACATGTAACAAAAAGAGAACAATGCCATGAAATTATTAATATGAAATGAATAAATTCTTTACCATTAAATTACTATCTTTTAATCTATTGCTATTAAGGCGTTACTGGAATTGTCTATACTAAGCTGCTACCTGACTAAAAACTCTAAACATTAAAATGAAAAATGAATGAAATAAATAAAATCCTACCTACCTGCTCAACCACGTCTTCTTTTTACTATATAAGAGGGAAGATAAACCTAATTAAGTTATAAAGATCAAAATTAAAAAAAAAAAAAAAAAAAAAAAAAAAACAAAAACCTTACCCCAACTATACAATCGCAATCTCTATGCCAGCATAATAAGCAACAACTCCGCATCAAATAAATCCCCAACTTTAATAATGCTAACATTCTACTCTTTAATTAACTAAACACTATCACTAACTATAAACAAAATAAACTTTTAAAATCTTAACACTACTAAATATTCTAATAAACAAATAAACATAATGTTAACCAAAATATATAAATTAACCCCACATGATAACATCTAGGCTAAAAGCAACGAACAAAACAAAATAGCACTAAGCAAGCTGATGGGTCATATAACTGAACATCAACTAAAATACTAAGTTTAACTTTCTTTTTGTACCACTTCCTCCATTAAACCTACCATAAAAAAAAACTAACTAATATAATGACCATTCATCTATTGCTTGCCCATATCTCTCCAACCACAACAGGGATACCAAAAAGAAACTCAAGCCATCATGTCTCAAAATACTCGAAACTTCAACCAAATCAACGACCTCAGGATTATTGCCTGGAACGCAGCTGGGATACTAAATAAGCTCAGTGAATTTGAATCTCATATCTACGAGCATAACATTGACATCGCACTTATCTCAGAAACTCATCTAATAGAAACCGACTCCATTGCAATCAAAGGATATCACATTTATACTGCTAACCATCCGTCTAACCGCAGACGAGGGGGCTCTGCCACTATCATTAACCATAACATTGAACATATGGCCCTCCCCACCATAATTACTCAAACTGTACAATGTGCTCCAATCTGTATATCGCTCTCTGCTGAGCCACGTATAAACATTTCAGCCATCTACTGCCCTCCATCTAGAGCACTCTCATCTGAAGCCTTTAAAATTATATTTAAGCTCTTTGAACCCCGATTTCTTTTTGCTGGTGATTGGAATGCTAAACATCGCTGGTGGGGAAATGTTCGTGCCTGTAATCGTGGTAATGAATTGATTAATTGCTTAAGAACCCAAAACTACGATATTCTAGCTACTGGCTCCCCGACTCACTTCCCCTATGATCAACTTAAGAGACCCTCTGCAATCGACTTTGCAATCTACAATGGCATCCATAATGACCGCCTTCACATTGAGTCCTCACTTGATTTGGGCTCAGACCATCTTCCACTCCTTATCAGTCTCTCAAGCAAACCAAAATTCATACCCTTCAAGAAACCAATCCTAGCAACTAACGCTGATATCAAAAAATTCCACCTCTGGCTCAATCAGAACATCCACCTTAATACAGAAATATCATCAGGACAAGACATTGAAGATTCCGTAGACATACTCACGAGAAATATTCACCAAGCTGCCAACTTTGCCTCAACCTCGTCTTCTTACCTACCCTTGAACAGCCGATTTCGAATTCATTATACACCAAACCGACGCATACAGAATATGCTTATTGCAAAACGATGCTTTAAATACAACCATCTTCTGCTTCGCAATAATGATGCCAGAAGGCTCCATAAAATTGCCTCAAAGCGACTCAAGAAAGCGCTTGAAGCCAACAAAGCTAGACGACTTGATAGAACACTTTCTGCCATTGACCAAAGGGACACATACAGCCTACAAAAGCTATGGAAATTCACGAAACAAATCAAAAGGCAACCTACACCAAATCTCCCTGTCAGACGCCAAGTAAACCCTAATGACTCAAATTCTGACAACAACGAATACATCTGGTGCAAAACTACCTTAGAAAAAGCTGAAGCCTTTGCCGAACATTTGGAATCCAGATTTAAACCTATCCTGTTAAACACTCCTGAGGAACGCCTTGAAATCATAAATCAAACAAAAAGACCAGAAATCCCCAGTCCCCTTCGATTCCGACCTGTCACTCTTACTGAAGTTAAAAATCTAATCAAAACTCTTGAAAACAACAAAACTCCTGGAATTGACAAAATTGACAATCGTACCATTAAATCACTCCCAGACTCTGCACTCCTATATCTCATCCTAATTTTTAACAACGTATTTCGTTATAAGCACTTTCCACAACAGTGGAAAATGGCCCTAGTGACGATGATTCCTAAACCTGGCAAACCAACTGAACTCCTAGCATCCTACAGACCCATAAGCTTACTATCCGGCTTCTCTAAAATCCTTGAACGTCTCCTACTAACTCGAATGTTCGAGTCACAGCCATTTGCTAATGCCATTCCAAACCACCAGTTCGGATTTCGTTACCAACACAGTACCGATCAGCAATTAGCTCGCGTAACCCAGTTCATTCTTAAAGCCTATGAAAAAAATCGATTCTGCTCAGCGGTCTACATAGACATCCAAGAAGCCTTTGATCGAGTATGGCACCCAGGCCTTCTCTATAAACTCAGACCCATCCTACCTCCTACACTATATGCTACTGTCTGTCACTATCTTTCTGACCGTACTTTTATGGTTGAATCTCATAAAGGTGCCAGATCCACCCCTAAAAATATTATGGCCGGTGTCCCACAAGGCAGTGTATTGGGTCCCATCCTATACACTATCTACACTTCTGACCTCCCAACCCCTGAATCCATTCTCACTAACCCTCCCCGAGACACTGATGCTCTCCTAGCCACATACGCTGATGACACAGTTGTTTTATCGGCCGCTGAGTCTGCCATTACTGCTATCCGCCAAGTTGAAACCATGCTAAACTCTCTTACATCCTGGACCAATAAATGGTGTATTAAAATCAACGCCAGTAAAACAGCTCATGTCCTTTATTCCCTTAAGGATGATAGCGAACTTGGCTTTCCTAGACTTTCTCCCAAACTTATGGGTCAATCTATTGGAACAACTGACTACCATACTTACCTAGGTGTTACGCTTGACAAAAAACTCAACTTTATTCGACATGTTGACTCCCTGATTAATAAGCTTAAATCACGCCGATCTCAGCTTCGCTGGCTAATCAACAAAGAAAGCAAGCTCACCGTTGATTGCAAGTCTTTACTCTATAAGCAGCTTATCGCTCCCTTATGGCACTATGCCCTTCCTGTCTGGGGCTCCCTATCCAGTCAATCACAAATAGAAAAAATCTCCAGATTCCAAAGCGTTACCCTCAGAACAATCAGTAACGCACCATACCACACCACAAATACCGCAATCCACAATGAACTTAAAATAAGAACACTCGAAGAAACATATGACAAATCTTCTAAAAACTACGCTGAAAGGCTAAGCCACCACTTCAACATTGAAGCCCGAAAAATTATAACTGCCCCATACACCCCATTCCGTCTAGCACAAAGCCGACCTAGATACATCCAGCAAATTGACAAATTCATTAAGCCACTTCAACGATATACTCTCCCTGTACCTACGGTTAACACATCAACTCGCCTACTCCCAAACCTCCAAGACTTGCACATTGAAAAACAATCACTGCTACAAAGAATAGAAGAATTACGCTTTAAACTACCATATGACCCTGACTCCACTGATCGAACCTTCCATCTTCGCTTCCCTTTGTCCCCTGCTGACTTGACTAACTTCTGCTCTCTCCTCTCTCTAAACAACAATCTGCATGATACTGAACGGAAAATTGCTTCCATTACTAATCCCATTCTTCAGTCAACTCCTTCTGCACTACCAATCCCCAGACCTCAACAAACCCAACTAAATCCACTGACGCCTTCTACGAGCGTCTCCATATCAGCCACAAATCCAACAGCTCACTCACTTCCTAACCTTCAAAAACTGAATAATAAAAGACAGTTACTACTACAAAATCTCAAAGAATTACGTCTGAGACTTCCATATGAATCTGACTTAAGCGACCGAAACTTTCACCTTCGCTTCCCAATGACAGCTGTAGACATGACTAATTTCAACCGTGTTCTACTCCATCTAGACAATGAACTTCATGAAACTGAACGCCAAATTGCTTCTTACTCTGATCCCAATCTTCAGTCCACTCCTTCCACACAACAAATCCTGCCTAAACCCAACCCCAAGACTCCACCGCCTCCTACGTCTGCTTCTAATGTAAGAGGAAGCTTTTGCTCCTACCTCCTTGGAATGAGGAGAGATAACTTGCGACAAAAAATCGGTGAGCTGCGTGCTGCCCTTCCTTATGATCCTGACTCAACTGACGACATCATTGTACCTCAATTCCCAATGGATTCTACGCGAATAAATAACATTACCCGTAACCTTCGCGCCCTGGAAAATGATCTTCGTGAGATTGAGCGACAAATCAGGAACTCTAGAGAAACCTAAGCCTTCACTCAACCTCTGCCTTCTTCGTTTTCACTTAAAACCTATCCCACCTCACTTACCTCTACCATCCTATCGATACAAGACACTATTCAAAATCAATTAAAACCCTAACGACTCATAATTCCATCCCACCTGCTCCACACATTTTATCAGTCAGATTAAACCATTAAAAAATATATAAGATTAACAAAACTAAATAACTATCTTATAGTCATCCTTCAAATTATGACATCCCTTGCTACCAAAACACCACAACTTAAGCTTAACCTAAATGGTCAAAATGAAATAAAGCAATCTGAAACTACTAACTCAAAATAATAAAATATATAAGTAAACAACAATAGACTTATCTAACAATAAACCTGCTCTTACCTATCTTTTCTCCTCTAATTAGCTTCTGCCAAACTGAATTAAAACAGTGCTGACTTCCCAATTAATAAACTTGCCTTTCAAACCAAGATGCTTCTTGATATTAAAGCTGACCTATGCCTGAATCAATCAATGGACCTAAATAAAATTAACAAATAAACTCAGAACGGTATGAATCTAAGTAATATAAGAAACACCCTCTCTACCAAAGCAAATATTGAAACAATCCTTTCCCTCTATTAAAATACCCTATCAAAGTTTCCTGAAATTAAGCCTATTGCAAAGATTTAAATAATCCAAAATAAATCAAGACTAACTTCTATAACTATATAATGCTTCTTCTTCTCTAATAAACTTCTGCCAAATTAATTAAAACATCACTGTCCTCACAATTATCTAAGCTGTCCTTTATATTAAGGTACTTCTTCCTAGTTTACCTGACCTAAATCTGAATCAATCAAATAATCAAAATAAAATAAATTAATTTAAATTCAGAACTATAATTCTAAACAACAT
The DNA here is from genome assembly GCA_035047525.1 of Drosophila quinaria. NCBI lineage: Eukaryota > Metazoa > Arthropoda > Insecta > Diptera > Drosophilidae > Drosophila > Drosophila quinaria. The sequence goes on along the minus strand of JAWNPO010000310.1, from coordinate 25,281 downwards.
CAAAAACAATTTACTCCCTCTCTACCAAAGCAAAAATTGATTCAATCTTTTTTTCTCAAAGTTTCCTGAAATTAAGCTTATTGCAAAAGTTTCAATAAATTAAAACAAATCAAGACTAACCTCTATAGCTACCTAATACTTCTTCTACTCTAATAAACTCCTGCCAAATTAGTTAAAACATCACTGTCTTCACAACTATCTAAGCTGTCCTTCATATTAAGGTACTTCTTCCTAGCTTACCTGACCTAAATCTGAATCAATCAAATGATCAAAATAAAATTAACAAATAAAATGAATTAAATTAAATCCAGAATTATAATTCTAAACAACATCAGAAACAATTCACTCCCTCTCTACCAAACCAAAAATTGATACAATCTTTTTTCTCTACTAAAAGTATTCTATCAAAGTTTCCTGAAATTAAGCTTATTGCAAAAGTTTTAATTAATTAAAACAAATCAAGACTAACCTCTATAGCTACCTAATGCTTCTTCTACCCTAATAAACTCCTGCCAAATTAATTCAAACATCACTGTCTTCACAACTATCTAAGCTGTCCTTCATATTAAGGCACTCCTTCCTATCTTACCTGACCTAAATCTGAATCAATCAAATGATCAAAATAAAATTAACAAATAAAATAAATTAAATTAAAACCAGAATTATAATTCTAAACAACATCAGAAACAATTTACTTCCTCTCTACCATAGCTAAAATTGATACAATCTTTTTCTCTGTTAAAAATATCCTATCAAAGTTTCCTGAAATTCAGCTTATTGCAAGGGCTTAATTTAATTAAAACAAATCAAGACTAACCTCTAAAGCTACCTAATGCTTCCTCTACTCTAATAAACTTCTGCCAAATTAATTAAAACATCACTGTCTTCACTACTATCTAAGCTGTCCTTCATATTAAGGTACTTCTTCCGAGCTTACCTGACCTAAATCTGAATCAATCAAATGATCAAAATAAAATTAACAAATAAATAAAATGAAACCCAGAATTATATAATTCTAAACAATATCAGAAACTATTCACTCCCTCTCTACCAAACCAAAAATTGATACAATCTTCTTTCTCTACTAAAAGTATTCTATCAAAGTTTCCTGAAATTAAGCTTATTGCAAAAGTTTAAATTAATTAAAACAAATCAAGACTAACCTCTATAGCTACCTAATGCTTCTTCTACTCTAATAAACTCCTGCCAAATTAATTCAAACATCACTGTCTTCACAACTATCTAAGCTGTCCTTCATAATAAGGCACTCCTTCCTAGCTTACCTGACCTAAATCTGAATCAATCAAATGATCAAAATAAAATAAATTAATTTAAATCCAGAATTATAATTCTAAACAACATCAAAAAACAATTTACTCCCTCTCTACCAAAGCAAAAATTGATACAATCTTTTTTCTCAAAGTTTCCTGAAATTAAGCTTATTTCAAAAGTTTAAATTAACTAAAACAAATCAAGACTAACCTCTATAGCTACCTAATGCTTCTTCTACTCTAATAAACTCCTGCCAAATTAATCCAAACATCACTGTCTTCACAACTATCTAAGCTGTCCTTCACATTAAGGTACTCCTTCCTAGCTTACCTGACCTAAATCTGAATCAATCAAATGATCAAAATAAAATAAATTAATTTAAATTCAGAATTATAATTCTAAACAACATCAAAAAACAATTTACTCCCTCTCTACCAAAGCAAAAATTGATACAATCTTTTTTCTCAAAGTTTCCTGAAATTAAGCTTATTGCAAAGGTTTAAATAAATTAAATCAAATCAAGACTAACCTCTATAGCTACCTAATGCTTCTTTTTCTCTAAAAAACTTCTGCCAAATTAATTAAAACATCACTGTCTTCACAATTATCTAAGCTGTCCTTTATATTAAGGTAATTCTTCCTAGCTTACCTGACCTAAATCTGAATCAATCAAATGATCAAAATAAAATAAATTAATTTAAATCCAGAATTATAATTCTAAACAACATCAAAAAACAATTTACTCCCTCTCTACCAAAGCAAAAATTGATACAATCTTTTTTCTCAAAGTTTCCTGAAATTAAGCTTATTTCAAAAGTTTAAATTAACTAAAACAAATCAAGACTAACCTCTATAGCTACCTAATGCTTCTTCTACTCTAATAAACTCCTGCCAAATTAATCCAAACATCACTGTCTTCACAACTATCTAAGCTGTCCTTCATATTAAGGTACTCCTTCCTAGCTTACCTGACCTAAATCTGAATCAATCAAATGATCAAAATAAAATTAACAAATAAATAAAATGAAACCCAGAATTATATAATTCCAAACATTATCAGAAACTATTTACTCCCTCTCTACCAAAGCAAAAATTGATACAATCTTTTTCTCTATTAAAAGTATTCTATCAAAGTTTCCTGAAATTAAGCTTATTGCAAAAGTTTAAATAAATTAAAACAAATCAAGACGAACCTTTATAGCTACCAAATGCTTCTTCTTCTCTAATAAACTTCTACCAAATTAATTAAAACATCACTGTCTTCACAATTATCTAAGCTGTCCTTTATATTAAGGTACTTCTTCCTAGCTCACCTGACCTAAATCTAAATCAATCAAATGATCAAAATAAAATTAACAAATAAAATAAATTAATTTAAATCTGGAATTATAATTCTAAACTACACCAAAAACAATTTACTCCCTCTCTACCAAAGCAAAAATTGATACCATCTATTCTCTCTATTAAAAATATCCTATCAAAGTTACCTGAAATTCAGCTTATTGCAAGGGCTTAATTTAATTAAAACAAATCAAGACTAACCTCTATTGCTACCTAATGCTTCCTCTACTCTAATAAACTTCTGCCAAATTAATTAAAACATCACTGTCTTCACAACTATCTAAGCTGTCCTTCATATTAAGGTACTTCTTCCTAGCTTACCTGACCTAAATCTGAATCAATCAAATGATCAAAATAAAATTAACAAATAAAATGAATTAAATTAAATCCAGAATTATAATTCTAAACAACATCAGAAACAATTCACTCCCTCTCTACCAAACCAAAAATTGATACAATCTTTTTTCTCTACTAAAAGTATTCTATCAAAGTTTCCTGAAATTAAGCTTATTGCAAAAGTTTTAATTAATTAAAACAAATCAAGACTAACCTCTGTAGCTATCTAATGCTTCATCTCCTCTAATAAACTTCTGCCAAATTAATTAAAACATCACTGTCTTCACAATTATCTAAGCTGTCCTTTATACTAAGGTACTTCTTCCTAGCTTACCTGACCTAAATCTGAATCAATCAAATGATCAAAATAAAATTAACAAATAAAATAAATTAATTTAAATCCAGAATTATAATTCTAAACAACATCAAAAACAATTTACTCCCTCTCTACCAAAGCAAAAATTGATACCATCTATTGTCCCTATTAAAAATATCCTATCAAAGTTTCCTGAAATTCAGCTTATTGAAAAGGCTTAATTTAACTAAAACAAATCAAGACTAACCTCTATACCTACCTAATGCTTCTTCTTCTCTAATAAACTCCTGCCAAATTAATTAAAACATCACTGTCTTCACAACTATCTAAGCTGTCCTTCATATTAAGGTACTTCTTCCTAGCTTACCTGACCTAAATCTGAATCAATCAAATGATCAAAATAAAATTAACAAATAAAATAAATTAATTTAAATCCAGAATTATAATTCTAAACAACATCAAAAACAATTTACTCCCTCTCTACCAAAGCAAAAATTGATACCATCTATTCTCTCTATTAAAAATATCCTATCAAAGTTTCCTGAAATTCAGCTTATTTAAAAGGCTTAATTTAATTAAAACAAATCAAGACTAACCTCTATACCTACCTAATGCTTCTTCTACTCTAATAAACTCCTGCCAAATTAATTAAAACATCACTGTCTTCACAACTATCTAAGCTGTCCTTCATATTAAGGTACTTCTTCCTAGCTTACCTGACCTAAATCTGAATCAATCAAATGATCAAAATAAAATTAACAAATAAAATAAATTAAATTAAATCCAGAATTATAATTCTAAACAACATCAGAAACAATTCACTCCCTCTCTACCAAACCAAAAATTGATACAATCTATTCTCTCTATTAAAAATATCCTATCAAAGTTTCCTGAAATTTAGCTTATTGCAAAGGTTTAAACTAATTAAAACAAATCAAGACTAACCTCTGTAGCTATCTAATGCTTCATCTCCTCTAATAAACTTCTGCCAAATTAATTAAAACATCACTGTCTTCACAACTATCTAAGCTGTCCCTCATATTAAGGTACTTCTTCCTACCAAACCCTACCTAAATCTGAATCAATCAGACGATCTAAATGAAACTAACAAATAAATAAAATGAAATCCAGAATTATATAATTCTAAACTATATCAGAAACAATTTACTCCCTCTCTACCAAAGCAAAAATTGATACAAGCTTTCTCTCTATTAAAAATATCTTATCAAAGTATCCTGAAATTAAGCTTATTGCAAAGGTTTAATTTAACTAAAACAAATCAAGACTAACCCCTATAGTTATCTAATGCTTCACCTACTCTAATAAACTCCTGCCAAATTAATTCAAACACCACTGTCTTCACAACTATCTAAGCTGTCCTTCATATTAAGGTACTTCTTCCTACCAAACCTGACATAAATCTGAATCAATGAAGTGATCTAAACGAAACTAACAAATAAATAAAATGAAATCAAGAATTATATAATTCTAAACAACATCAGAAACAATTTACTCCCTCTCTACCAAAGCAAAAATTGATACAATCTTTTCTCTCTATTAAAAAATTGATACAATCTTTTCTCTCTATTAAAACTATCCTATCATAGTTTCCTGAAATTAAGCTTATTGCAAAGGTTTAAATAAATTAAATCAAATCAAGACTAACCTCTATAGCTCCTATTGCCTCATCTACTCTAATAAGTTTCTGCCAAATTGAATCAAAACAGCACAGTCCTCACATCTATCTAAAGGCTCCCTTCCAACAAAGATACTGCCTACTACCAAAGCTGACCTAAATATAAACCAATCAAAATATCCAAATAAAGCTGGCAAATCAATTAAAAAAAAAAAAAAAACAAATAAAAGAATATTCAGACACATACAAAAACAAATCGTGATAAAAAAGTTTTCACCCTGTAAACCTACCCTACCACAATTTCCTGAGCTAAGCCCTACTTAAAATAAAGCAAAACCTGTATAACTCCTTTACGGCTCTTATAACATTTTAAATCAACATATTGTACTCCACCCGATCTAAAAGCAACCACCTATGACATTTTTCTGATACCCCTCAACAGTGCGAGGGCGCTTTTAAATTCGGATACTAGGAGCCTTGCCCTCTTAAGGTCACGAGCAGCCTAGGCGAATTTAACCCCGTCTGTCCCAAATTATGAAGCAACTAATCAACTACATACCCACCTATGAACAACATCTAAAGCTACAAAGCAACCTCATTGTGGCATTGTTTTATATTCCCTTTAGCTGTGTGTGTTTCTGCAAGAGGCAGGCTTATGCGGCTGAGGAGAAAAGGGTGCTTTAACTTCGGGTACTGGGAGCCTTGCCCTAATAAGGTCACGAGCAGCCTAGGCGAACTAACCCCTCAATATTAACATTGTCTCAAATGCATAAGCACCTACCCGTGCAGCCCCTGACTTACACCATAAACACTGTCCTTATTATACCCCTAAGTTTCCTGTATCTTGATTCCAATGCTCCATCAGGCCTCCTTGATTGAAACTAACTACAATTACCCTTTGCCTCATACTCCTCTAACTAAGAACATACCCATCTGATGTCTCCACCTAATCCCCACCCAGACACCTGCAGCAATGATGAATTTTCTAACATTATGTCGAACAAGACATCACTTCCTGTTAGTAACTCTGATGCTGTTGATAACTAAGATTTAATCCAGCAATATAATATAAAACAAAACAATCTAAAATACCCAAAACCAATACCAATACTATAAATACTACCTGGTCACCTATGTTAGTCTTCTAATCCACAACTCTATGTGTTCCTGCAATGTCATGAGCAGCCTAGGCGAATCTAACCTATCTTCTAAAATATCACTTTTCTCCGTCTGTCCCTAGCTCCTGAGCAGCTAACCAACTGCATGCCCACCTATGAACAACCTCTGGAGCTGCAAAGCAGCCTCATTGTGGCATTGTTTTTTTTTTTTTAATTCTTTTTAGCTGTGTGTGTTCCTGCGAGAGGCAGGCTCGTGCGTCTGAGGAGGGGAGGGTGCTTTAACTTCGAGTACTGGGAGCCTTGCCCTGTTAGGGTCGCGAGCGGCCTGGGCGAACTAACCCCTCAATATTGACATTGTCTCCAATGCATGGGCGCCTACCCGTGCAGCCCCTGACTTGCACCATAAACACTGTCCTTGTTGTACCCCTGAGTTTCCTGTATCTTGACTCCAATGCTCCATCGGGCCTCCTTGATTGAGGCTAACTACAATTACCCTTTGCCTCATGCTCCTCTGGCTGGGAGCATGTCCATCTGGTGTCTCCGCCTGGTCCCCGCCCAGACGCCTGCAGCGGTGATGAGTTTTCTAGCATTGTGTCGAACAGGACATCACTTCCTGTTAGTGGCTCTGATGCTGTTGATAGCTGGGATTTGGTCCGGCAGTGTGATGTAAGGCGAAGCAATCTGAAATGCCCAGGGCCAGTGCCAATACTGTAGGTACTGCCTGGTCACCTATGTTGGTCTTCTAATCCACAACTCTATGTATTCCTGCAATGTCATGAGCAGCCTAGGCGAATCTAACCTATCTTCTAAAATATCACTTTTCTCCGTCTGTCCCTAACTCCTAAGCAACTAACCAACTACATACCCACCTATGAACAACCTCTAAAGCTACAAAGCAACCTCATTGTGGCATTGTTTTTTTAATTCTTTTTAGCTGTGTGTGTTCCTGCGAGAGGCAGGCTCATGTTTCTGAAGAGAAGAGGGTGCTTTAACTTCGAGTACTGGGAGCCTTGCCCTATTAAGGTCACGAGCAGCCTAGGCGAACTAACCCCTCAATATTAACATTGTCTCTAACTCATTGCACTCACCCTTACTCTCCCTGATTTGCACCACATGCACTACCTTTGCGATACCCCTATGTTCTCCATATCTTGCCTCCATTGTTTCTCTATGCCTCCTTGTCTGCAATTAATTGCAAATAACATCCTTTTCCGCGTGGTCCCCTCGAGGGCGTTTGCGGACTGATTCAAAATAATACTGGCTACCATGGGTGCCTAATGTATGTATTTTGTTTCGCCTGAATATATATGCCCATGCAACAGGCAGGCATATATTGAGAAAAAAAAAGAAAAAAAAAAAAAAAAACCATGGGTGCCTAATGTATGTATTTTGTTTCGCCTGAATATATATGCCCATGCAACAGGCAGGCATATATTGTGAAAAAAAAAAAAAAAAAAAATAATATAAAACAAAACAATCTAAAATACCCAAAACCAATACCAATACTATAAATACTACCTGGTCACCTATGTTAGTCTTCTAATCCACAACTCTATGTGTTCCTGCAATGTCATGAGCAGCCTAGGCGAATCTAACCTATCTTCTAAAATATCACTTTTCTCCGTCTGTCCCTAGCTCCTGAGCAGCTAACCAACTGCATGCCCACCTATGAACAACCTCTGGAGCTGCAAAGCAGCCTCATTGTGGCATTGTTTTTTTTTTAATTCTTTTTAGCTGTGTGTGTTCCTGCGAGAGGCAGGCTCGTGCGTCTGAGGAGGGGAGGGTGCTTTAACTTCGAGTACTGGGAGCCTTGCCCTGTTAGGGTCGCGAGCGGCCTGGGCGAACTAACCCCTCAATATTGACATTGTCTCCAATGCATGGGCGCCTACCCGTGCAGCCCCTGACTTGCACCATAAACACTGTCCTTGTTGTACCCCTGAGTTTCCTGTATCTTGACTCCAATGCTCCATCGGGCCTCCTTGATTGAGGCTAACTACAATTACCCTTTGCCTCATGCTCCTCTGGCTGGGAGCATGTCCATCTGGTGTCTCCGCCTGGTCCCCGCCCAGACGCCTGCAGCGGTGATGAGTTTTCTAGCATTGTGTCGAACAGGACATCACTTCCTGTTAGTGGCTCTGATGCTGTTGATAGCTGGGATTTGGTCCGGCAGTGTGATGTAAGGCGAAGCAATCTGAAATGCCCAGGGCCAGTGCCAATACTGTAGGTACTGCCTGGTCACCTATGTTGGTCTTCTAATCCACAACTCTATGTATTCCTGCAATGTCATGAGCAGCCTAGGCGAATCTAACCTATCTTCTAAAATATCACTTTTCTCCGTCTGTCCCTAACTCCTAAGCAACTAACCAACTACATACCCACCTATGAACAACCTCTAAAGCTACAAAGCAACCTCATTGTGGCATTGTTTTTTTAATTCTTTTTAGCTGTGTGTGTTCCTGCGAGAGGCAGGCTCATGTTTCTGAAGAGAAGAGGGTGCTTTAACTTCGAGTACTGGGAGCCTTGCCCTATTAAGGTCACGAGCAGCCTAGGCGAACTAACCCCTCAATATTAACATTGTCTCTAACTCATTGCACTCACCCTTACTCTCCCTGATTTGCACCACATGCACTACCTTTGCGATACCCCTATGTTCTCCATATCTTGCCTCCATTGTTTCTCTATGCCTCCTTGTCTGCAATTAATTGCAAATAACATCCTTTTCCGCGTGGTCCCCTCGAGGGCGTTTGCGGACTGATTCAAAATAATACTGGCTACCATGGGTGCCTAATGTATGTATTTTGTTTCGCCTGAATATATATGCCCATGCAACAGGCAGGCATATATTGAGAAAAAAGAAAAAAAAAAAAAAAAGGGACTGGGGGCCCTGCCTTAAAATGGCATGTGCAGCCTCAGGCGAACAGGCCCATTACCACGATTGCTACATCCCTCTGGACTCAACTTGTGAACTGATAATATCAGCCCGATTGCCTGTTCGGGTACTGGGGGCCCTGCCTTAAAATGGCATGTGCAGCCTCAGGCGAACAGGCCCATTACCACTATTGCTACATCCCTCTGGACTCAACTTGTGAACTGATAGTATCAGCCCGATTGCCTGTTCGGGGACTGGGGGCTCAACCTTAATGGTTGAGATCCTCAGGCGAACAGGCCAATAACCACGATTGCTACATCCCTCTAGACTCAACTTGTGAACTGATAGTATCAGCCCGATTGCCTGTTCGGGTACTGGGGGCCCTGCCTTAAAATGGCATGTGCAGCCTCAGGCGAACAGGCCCATTACCACGATTGCTACATCCCTCTGGACTCAACTTGTGAACTGATAATATCAGCCCGATTGCCTGTTCGGGTACTGGGGGCCCTGCCTTAAAATGGCATGTGCAGCCTCAGGCGAACAGGCCCATTACCACAATTGCTACATCCCTCTGGACTCAACTTGTGAACTGATAGTATCAGCCCGATTGTCTGTTCGGGGACTGGGGGCTCTACCTTAATGGTTGAGATCCTCAGGCGAACAGGCCAATAACCACCATTGCTACATCCCTCTGGACTCAACTCGTACTCTGCCTCAGGCGAACAGGCTCACCTCAACCTATTTGTGCTACCTGGAAATTACCTGTTAGAAAACTATTTGAAATTACCTATCAGCAAATTGTAACACACTGTTTAAAAACTGAAGGAATCACGTGGTCCCCTCGAGGGCGCAAGTGATCTAGGATTCAGTGCCACGGTCCTTAGACCCTTATTTGGTGTGCACTGAGTCCATTTTGTCTATATGTGTTCATGCAACAGGCTGGCACATATTAATAAAAAAAAAAAAAAAAAAAAAAAAAAATCATAATCAAAAGCCTCTGCAACAATAAAGCTCCTGGTCTTGATAAAATTGACAACAGAGCCATCAAGTGCCTTCCTGATTCTGCTCTCTTATATCTAACCCTAATCTTTAATAATGTCTTCCGCTACGGTCATTTTCCTCAACAATGGAAAGTTGCTGTTGTTACAATGATACCAAAACCTGGCAAACCCACTGAGGAACTTGCTTCCTATAGACCAATCAGCCTTCTTTCTGGTTTCTCCAAAATTCTTGAACGCCTCATACTAAAGCGACTATTTGAATCTCCTGTCTTTTGTAAATATATTCCTAACCATCAATTCGGCTTTCGCTACCAGCACAGCTGTGATCAGCAGTTGACCCGTGTCACTCAGTTTATACTTAATGCTTTTGAAAGGAACCAATACTGCTCTGCTGTTTTTCTGGATATCCAAGAAGCATTTGATCGAGTCTGGCATCCTGGCCTTCTTTACAAGCTTAAATCCATTCTATCTCCTGCCCTATACTCGGTGCTGTCTAATTATTTAACTGACCGGTCCTTTATGGTTGAATCCCACAAGGGTGCAAGATCGACTCCCAAAAGTATTTTGGCTGGTGTTCCGCAGGGTAGTGTTTTGGGACCTATCCTTTACACGGTCTACACTGCTGATCTACCAACTCCCGATACTACACATGTCAACCCTCCTTGTAATTCTGTTTCCTTGCTAGCCACCTATGCTGATGACACTGTTGTAATATCAGCCTCTGATTCTGTCACCACTGCTGTTTGTCAAGTTGAAACCATACTGGATTCTCTTACCACCTGGACAAATAAATGGTGCATTAAAATCAATGCGAGTAAAACTGCACATGTGCTCTACACCCTACGAGATATTTCAGAATTCAGGTTTTCATGTCCCTCACCTAAAATTATGGGCCAGCCAATCTCCACTAAGGATTCACATGCTTACCTTGGTGTCAAACTTGATAGAAAACTAAATTTCTGTAAACACATCAGTTCTCTAGTTTCTAAACTAAGAAGCCGCAGATCAAAACTTCAATGGCTCATTTGTAAAGATAGCCGGCTACACCTCGACTGTAAAACTCTGCTTTATAAGCAGCTTATTGCGCCCGTTTGGCAGTACGCTCTCCCTATCTGGGGCTCTCTGTCGAGCCAAACTCAGGTCAACAGAGTAACTATTTTTCAGAATATTACTCTTAGATCAATCACTGATGCTGACTGGTTTACCAGAAACTCTACTATCCATCATGCCCTCAAAATCAGTACTATAGAGGAAGCTTATGAAAAATTTTCTGCTAGCCATGCTGTTAGACTTAGTCGACACTTTAATATTGAAGCCAGAAGACTTATTGTCGCCCCCTACATACCATTCCGCCTTGCATTAAGCCGGCCAAGATACATTCAACAAATGAACAAGCACTTCCTACCCCTTCAGCAATTCACGGCTCCTATTCCTACTGTGAGAAGAGCTTGTCCTTTACCCAGTCTTCATGACCTTCAAAGTAAAAAAGAATTTTTACTTCAAAAAATAAGTGAGCTTCGCTCCAGACTCCCGTTTAACCCTGATTCCACTGAAAGAACCTTTATGCTTCGCTTCTCTATGTCTGCTGATCACATTACGGATATCACGAGAGGACTTCGTTCTCTAAATTATGAACTCCTTGATACTGAATGGCAAATTGCTACTATTGCTGATCCTAATATTCAACCTATAAATCTTTCACTGCCAAATCCTAGGCCGCTACTTACATCACCCCCTCCACTTTATTCGTTACCGCCTCCTGCTGCTGCATCTAATGTAAGAAGACACAGCCTTTTCGCCCTTGGTCTTAGAAGAGATAATTTACGACTGAGGATCAGTGAGCTACGTGCTGCGCTCCCATATGATCCAGACTCTTCCGATGATGTCATCACTTTTCAATTCCCAATAGACATAACGCGAATGAATAACATCATTCGAATACTTCGTTCTGTTGAAGACGATCTTCGAGAGACTGAACGTCTAATTGCCAACCGCTGATTATAAACTTCATTAAATCACTGCTACTACGCCGTTTTGTCTGTAATCTGTTAGATGAGCTGCTCCTTGGCAGTTATATAACTTTGCACCATCCCTTCTTGGCTTGAATTTCCTGCTGAAGATGTCAACACACCTGTAGCAATATAGATGCCATAACTTATTGTCTTTAATAATTCTGTTTGGTCTACTGCTCTTTGGCAGTTAAAAACTTTGAATAACCACCCGTCGACAATGCTGTCAACTCACTAGCAATATGATGCTATCTTAAGCTAATCAGCATTTATTAATGCTAAAATCCGATCCTGTGTTTCACGAGTTCACCTTTTGTTCAACTGTGATGCTCTGGATTTAATTCAATGGTCCAAATTTTTGGTCCATTGCATTGTTCGCTTCATGTCAAACTCTCCTTTTTTCTAATTTGCTTAATTTCAACGGTTCTTGTTTCTTTCCAAGCAATCAATCTGGCTGATAATTAATCATTTAACGTCTACTTAATGTCCAACTTTATGCTTTACAAGTTTGTTAATTTTAATCTAAATTCCTTTTTCAGTACCTTTGCTGATTAGCTTGGGCTTTTTCTAAGTTTTTCCCAAGCTTATTTTCCTTTCCTTCTGTTCATTACTTTTACTTATTTAATCAATTACACAATTAGCTAATATCTTAAGCCTGCTTGGTCAACTGCCCTTTCGGCTGTAATAAAACTTTGCACCCACACTCTGCTAGTATCACCGATGCTGCTGCCAACGATCACCACCTGAATTGACAATGTGTCATCACTACCAATATGAGCTACCTCCAGCTAATCAGCATTTATTAATGCTAAAATCTGATCCTGTGCTTCACGAGCTAACCTTCTGTTCAACTGTGATGCCCCGGTTTTAATTAAATGGTCCAAATTATTGGTCCGTTACTTTGTTCGCTTCATGTCAAACTCTCCTTTTTTCTAATTTGCTTAATCTCAACGGTTCTTGTTTCTTTCCAAGCAATTAATCTGTCTGATAATTAATCATTTAACGTCTACTTAATGTCCAACTTTATACTTTACAAGTTTGTTAATTTTAATTAATCTAAATTCCTTTTTCAATACTTTATCTGGTTAATCTGGGATTTTTCTAAGTTTTTCCCAAGTTTATTTTCCTTTCCTTCTTTTCATTACTTTTACTTATTTAATCAATAGCACAAATTACTAATGTCTTAAGCCTGCTTGGTCAACTGCCCTTTCGGCTGTGTTAAAACTTTGCACCCACACTCTGCTAGTATCACTGATGCTATGCCTTTGTTTACCTCCTGAAATGGACTTTGTGTTACAACTAGCTTTATGCTTGCTACCTACCGATTTGTACTCTACACTAATCAGCATTTATTAATGCTAAAATCTGATCCTGTGCTTCACGAGCTAACCTTCTGTTCAACTGTAATGCCCCGGTTTTAATTAAATGGTCCAAATTATTGGTCCGTTTCATTGTTCGCTTCATGTCAAACTCTCCTTTTTCTAATTTGCTTAATCTCAACGGTTCTTGTTTCTTTCCAAGCAATTAATCTGTCTGATAATTAATCATTTAACGTCTACTTAATGTCCAACTTTATACTTTACAAGTTTGTTAATTTTAATTAATCTAAATTTCTTTTTCAATACTTTATCTGGTTAATCTGGGATTTTTCTAAGTTTTTCCCAAGTTTATTTTCCTTTCCTTCTTTTCATTACTTTTACTTATTTAATCAATAGCACAAATTACTAATGTCTTAAGCCTGCTTGGTCAACTGCCCTTTCGGCTGTGTTAAAACTTTGCACCCACACTCTGCTAGTATCACTGATGCTATGCCTTTGTTTACCTCCTGAAATGGACTTTGTGTTACAACTAGCTTTATGCTTGCTACCTACCGATTTATACTCTACACTAATCAGCATTTATTAATGCTAAAATCTGATCCTGTGCTTCACGAGCTAACCTTCTGTTCAACTGTAATGCCCCGGTTTTAATTAAATGGTCCAAATTATTGGTCCGTTTCATTGTTCGCTTCATGTCAAACTCTCCTTTTTCTAATTTGCTTAATCTCAACGGTTCTTGTTTCTTTCCAAGCAATCAATCTGGCTGATAATTAATCATTTAACGTCTACTTAATGTCCAACTTTATGCCTTACAAGTTTGTTAATTTTAATTAATCTAAATTTCTTTTTCAATACTTTATCTGGTTAGTTTGGGCTTTTTCTAAGTTTTTCCCAAGTTTATTTTCCTTTCCTTCTTTTCATTACTTTTACTTATTTAATCAATAGCACAAATTACTAATGTCTTAAGCCTGCTTGGTCAACTGCCCTTTCGGCTGTATTAAAACTTTGCACCCACACTCTGCTAGTATCACTGATGCTATGCCTTTGTTTACCTCCTGAAATGGACTATGTGTTACAACTTGCATTATGCTTGCTACCTACCGATTTGTACTTAACGTTTGGCTGATTTCCATTTTCCAAATTTTAACATCTTTTGGCCTATTTATTGATCTGATTGGGTTTTTCTGGGGTTTTTCCCAATCCTTTGCAACAAATGTTGGATCATTTAAGTTCTGAATACCCCCAGATTGTATTCTAAACTGTTCTTAATTACTTCCAAATTTAAATGTTTTCTAAATATGTACATCTACTAACTTGTTTACTGATCTGATTGGGTTTTTCTGGGGTTTTCCCCAATCCTTGCAGCAAATGTTGGATCATTTATAGTTCTGAATACCCCCAGATTGTATTCTAAACTTTTTCCAAATTTCATGGACAGCCACTATATATCTATGGTTTTACCCAGAGTGTTACAATTTCTAAGTAAACTTGCCAAATGATCAATCCGCTTGCCTGTTCGGGGACTGGGGGCCCTGCCTTAAAATGGCATGTGCAGCCTCAGGCGAACAGGCCCATTACCACGATTGCTACATCCCTCTGGACTCAACTTGTGAACTGATAATATCAGCCCGATTGCCTGTTCGGGTACTGGGGGCCCTGCCTTAAAATGGCATGTGCAGCCTCAGGCGAACAGGCCCATCACCACTATTGCTACATCCCTCTGGACTCAACTTGTGAACTGATAGTATCAGCCCGATTGCCTGTTCGGGGACTGGGGGCTCAACCTTAATGGTTGAGATCCTCAGGCGAACAGGCCCTTTACCACGATTGCTACATCCCTCTGGACTCAACTTGTGAACTGATAATATCAGCCCGATTGCCTGTTCGGGTACTGGGGGCCCTGCCTTAAAATGGCATGTGCAGCCTCAGGCGAACAGGCCCATTACCACTATTGCTACATCCCTCTGGACTCAACTTGTGAACTGATAGTATCAGCCCGATTGCCTGTTCGGGTACTGGGGGCCCTGCCTTAAAATGGCATGTGCAGCCTCAGGCGAACAGGCCCATTACCACTATTGCTACATCCCTCTGGACTCAACTTGTGAACTGATAGTATCAGCCCGATTGCCTGTTCGGGGACTGGGGGCTCAACCTTAATGGTTGAGATCCTCAGGCGAACAGGCCCATTACCACGATTGCTACATCCCTCTGGACTCAACTTGTGAACTGATAATATCAGCCCGATTGCCTGTTCGGGTACTGGGGGCCCTGCCTTAAAATGGCATGTGCAGCCTCAGGCGAACAGGCCCATTACCACGATTGCTACATCCCTCTGGACCCAACTTGTGAACTGATAGTATCAGCCCGATTGTCTGTTCGGGGACTGGGGGCTCTACCTTAATGGTTGAGATCCTCAGGCGAACAGGCCCAATAACCACCATTGCTACATCCCTCTGGACTCAACTCGTGCTCTGCCTCAGGCGAACAGGCTCACCTCAACCTATTTGTGCTACCTGGAAATTACCTGTTAGAAAACTATTTGAAATTACTTATCTGCAAATTGTAACACACTGTTTAAAAACTGAAGGAATCACGTGGTCCCCTCGAGGGCGCAAGTGATCTAGGATTCAGTGCCACGGTCCTTAGACCATTATTTGGTGTGCACTGAGTCCATTTTGTCTATATGTGTTCATGCAACAGGCTGGCACATATTAATAAAAAAAAAAAAAAAAATTACCTCCTGAAATGGACTTTGTGTTACAACTAGCTTTATGCTTGCTACCTACCGATTTATACTCTACACTAATCAGCATTTATTAATGCTAAAATCTGATCCTGTGCTTCACGAGCTAACCTTCTGTTCAACTGTAATGCCCCGGTTTTAATTAAATGGTCCAAATTATTGGTCCGTTTCATTGTTCGCTTCATGTCAAACTCTCCTTTTTCTAATTTGCTTAATCTCAACGGTTCTTGTTTCTTTCCAAGCAATCAATCTGGCTGATAATTAATCATTTAACGTCTACTTAATGTCCAACTTTATGCTTTACAAGTTTGTTAATTTTAATTAATCTAAATTTCTTTTTCAATACTTTATCTGGTTAGTTTGGGCTTTTTCTAAGTTTTTCCCAAGTTTATTTTCCTTTCCTTCTTTTCATTACTTTTACTTATTTAATCAATAGCACAAATTACTAATGTCTTAAGCCTGCTTGGTCAACTGCCCTTTCGGCTGTATTAAAACTTTGCACCCACACTCTGCTAGTATCACTGATGCTATGCCTTTGTTTACCTCCTGAAATGGACTATGTGTTACAACTAGCATTATGCTTGCTACCTACCGATTTGTACTTAACGTTTGGCTGATTTCCATTTTCCAAATTTTAACATCTTTTGGCCTATTTATTGATCTGATTGGGTTTTTCTGGGGTTTTTCCCAATCCTTTGCAACAAATGTTGGATCATTTAAGTTCTGAATACCCCCAGATTGTATTCTAAACTGTTCTTAATTACTTCCAAATTTAAATGTTTTCTAAATATGTACATCTACTAACTTGTTTACTGATCTGATTGGGTTTTTCTGGGGTTTTCCCCAATCCTTGCAGCAAATGTTGGATCATTTATAGTTCTGAATACCCCCAGATTGTATTCTAAACTTTTTCCAAATTTCATGGACAGCCACTATATATCTATGGTTTTACCCAGAGTGTTACAATTTCTAAGTAAACTTGCCAAATGATCAATCCGCTTGCCTGTTCGGGGACTGGGGGCCCTGCCTTAAAATGGCATGTGCAGCCTCAGGCGAACAGGCCCATTACCACGATTGCTACATCCCTCTGGACTCAACTTGTGAACTGATAATATCAGCCCGATTGCCTGTTCGGGTACTGGGGGCCCTGCCTTAAAATGGCATGTGCAGCCTCAGGCGAACAGGCCCATTACCACTATTGCTACATCCCTCTGGACTCAACTTGTGAACTGATAGTATCAGCCCGATTGCCTGTTCGGGGACTGGGGGCTCAACCTTAATGGTTGAGATCCTCAGGCGAACAGGCCAATAACCACGATTGCTACATCCCTCTGGACTCAACTTGTGAACTGATAGTATCAGCCCGATTGCCTGTTCGGGTACTGGGGGCCCTGCCTTAAAATGGCATGTGCAGCCTCAGGCGAACAGGCCCATTACCACTATTGCTACATCCCTCTGGACTCAACTTGTGAACTGATAGTATCAGCCCGATTGCCTGTTCGGGTACTGGGGGCCCTGCCTTAAAATGGCATGTGCAGCCTCAGGCGAACAGGCCCATTACCACTATTGCTACATCCCTCTGGACTCAACTTGTGAACTGATAGTATCAGCCCGATTGCCTGTTCGGGGACTGGGGGCTCAACCTTAATGGTTGAGATCCTCAGGCGAACAGGCCCATTACCACGATTGCTACATCCCTCTGGACTCAACTTGTGAACTGATAATATCAGCCCGATTGCCTGTTCGGGTACTGGGGGCCCTGCCTTAAAATGGCATGTGCAGCCTCAGGCGAACAGGCCCATTACCACGATTGCTACATCCCTCTGGACCCAACTTGTGAACTGATAGTATCAGCCCGATTGTCTGTTCGGGGACTGGGGGCTCTACCTTAATGGTTGAGATCCTCAGGCGAACAGGCCCAATAACCACCATTGCTACATCCCTCTGGACTCAACTCGTGCTCTGCCTCAGGCGAACAGGCTCACCTCAACCTATTTGTGCTACCTGGAAATTACCTGTTAGAAAACTATTTGAAATTACTTATCTGCAAATTGTAACACACTGTTTAAAAACTGAAGGAATCACGTGGTCCCCTCGAGGGCGCAAGTGATCTAGGATTCAGTGCCACGGTCCTTAGACCATTATTTGGTGTGCACTGAGTCCATTTTGTCTATATGTGTTCATGCA
The DNA here is from genome assembly GCA_035047525.1 of Drosophila quinaria. Taxonomy (NCBI): domain Eukaryota; kingdom Metazoa; phylum Arthropoda; class Insecta; order Diptera; family Drosophilidae; genus Drosophila; species Drosophila quinaria. The sequence continues at coordinate 7,134 of JAWNPO010000310.1, read as the reverse complement.
ACAGGCTGGCACATATTAATAAAAAAAAAAAAAAAAAAAAAATCTCCCTCAGGGCCATCTAGACAGCCCTAACCAATGTCACATCTACACACAGGCCTAAAAAAAAAAAACCCGCGGCTCAAGACCTGCCACCCGCGGCTCAAAACTTGCCACCAGCATATCAAGACCCGCCACTCACGGCTGATGTCCCGCCATCTGAGTCCTCCATGGACTTTTCTGACTTGGAGTACGACTTCAATGAAAATGACGATCTAGTCAAACGTTTATAAAAAGCTGAAGTCACTTCAAACTGGTATCATCTCGCTCGCCCCTTCTATCTGCTGTCCAGGATTCCTCGCTACTACCCGAACGAAATAAACGAAGCCTAAGTACCCTAATACACCTAATCTTTTTCTTCCAAGTAAGTCGTTACCTAACTTGTACACAACAGGCTCTAATACTTATTTTCGGCAAAGGGGGCAGGCTGCATTAGGTCTGCTGGCTTACTGTTTGGCTTAATCGGGATATAGTTACTAGCTGATCCTTCTAACTTGGTAACTCTGTTAACTTCTAAATATTTTGTCGCAGTCTTTCTATTTTGGTGGGCTCTTAATGATTTGCGGCAAAGGGGGTGGCCAGCTCTTGGTCGGAGGGTTTGCTGTAGTAGGGTCATAAATGCTTTTCTTTACTCCATCCTTTCTCCCTCCTAGGCCCAAATTATCTAAAACCAGGACAAGTACCAGCTAGCCAACTTCCTTACCACTCCCAATCAACTTTTTGCTATGAATAACCTAAGATTATCTCATGGAACGCTGCTGGCGTTCTGAATAAACTTTCTGAGCTCGTTTCCCATATTCACCAGTTTGGCATTGATATTGTCATTATTTCTGAAACTCACCTAGTTGACTCTGACTCCATCGATATTGTTGGCTATCATGCTTATACTGCTAATCACCCTTCAAACAACCGTCGAGGTGGCTCTGCCATTATTGTGAATAAAAATATTGATCACATTGCTCTCCCAACCATTATTACACAAGCTGTCCAATGTACCCCCATTAGTATCTCCTTCTCTGACCAACCATTACTTAATCTTGCTGCTATCTATTGTCCTCCTCTTCGTGGTTTCACGTCTGCGGCTTTTGAGCTTATCTTTAAGTTATTTGAGCCACGCTTCCTCATTGCTGGTGATTGGAACGCCAAGCACAGTTGGTGGGGAAACTCTCGTGCCTGCAAACGGGGAAATGAGCTTATAGCTTGCCTTAGGTCTCACAATTATAATATCTTAGCCACTGGCTCCCCCACCCACTTTCCGTATGACCAACGCAAAGACCCTCTGCTATTGATTTTGCCATTTACTGTGGCATCCACACTAACTGTTTACATATCGAATCCTCCCTTGACCTTGGCTCTGATCATCTTCCACTGACAATTAACTTTTCTAACAAACCTAATGTTATTCCTTTCAAAAAACCTACCCTCTCGGCTAATGCCTGTATTAAGAAATTCCACTTATGGCTCAATCAGAATGTTCATCTTAACACTGAAATCTCTTCTGGTCTTACATTATGATCTGTTGATATTCTTACTAGAAACATTCACCAAGCAGCCACCTTTGCTTCTTGTAATTCTGCTTACTTGCCATCAAACAGCAGATTTCGTATCCAATATACCCCCAATCGTCACATACAAAATTTACTTATTGCCAAAAGATTCTTTAAGTATAATCACCTAATGCTTCGTAATGCTGAAGCCAGAAGTTTGCATAGAATAACCTCTAAACGTCTTAAAAAAGCTCTCGAAACTAATAAAGCCAGACGCATGGATCGTACCCTCTTATCCATTGATCCTAAAGATCGATATAGTATGCAGAAACTCTGGAAATTTACCAAGCAAATTAAAAGACAGCCAATGCCTAACCTTCCAGTCCGACACTATGTCCATTGTTCCAGTGATGCTCCTAGCTGGTGCAAAACTCCTTTAGAAAAAGCCGAAGCCTTTTCCCTTCACCTCGAAGAGAGATTTAAACCTTTTCTGCTAAACTCCAACGCTGAACGTTCTGATATTGAAAACTGCTTAGCCACCTCCACTTTGCCTCTGCAGAACACACCTATTTTTCGTCCCGTTACCCTTCCTGAAATAAAAATCATAATCAAAAGCCTCTGCAACAATAAAGCTCCTGGTCTTGATAAAATTGACAACAGAGCCATCAAGTGCCTTCCTGATTCTGCTCTCTTATATCTAACCCTAATCTTTAATAATGTCTTCCGCTACGGTCATTTTCCTCAACAATGGAAAGTTGCTGTTGTTACAATGATACCAAAACCTGGCAAACCCACTGAGGAACTTGCTTCCTATAGACCAATCAGCCTTCTTTCTGGTTTCTCCAAAATTCTTGAACGCCTCATACTAAAGCGACTATTTGAATCTCCTGTCTTTTGTAAATATATTCCTAACCATCAATTCGGCTTTCGCTACCAGCACAGCTGTGATCAGCAGTTGACCCGTGTCACTCAGTTTATACTTAATGCTTTTGAAAGGAACCAATACTGCTCTGCTGTTTTTCTGGATATCCAAGAAGCATTTGATCGAGTCTGGCATCCTGGCCTTCTTTACAAGCTTAAATCCATTCTATCTCCTGCCCTATACTCGGTGCTGTCTAATTATTTAACTGACCGGTCCTTTATGGTTGAATCCCACAAGGGTGCAAGATCGACTCCCAAAAGTATTTTGGCTGGTGTTCCGCAGGGTAGTGTTTTGGGACCTATCCTTTACACGGTCTACACTGCTGATCTACCAACTCCCGATACTACACATGTCAACCCTCCTTGTAATTCTGTTTCCTTGCTAGCCACCTATGCTGATGACACTGTTGTAATATCAGCCTCTGATTCTGTCACCACTGCTGTTTGTCAAGTTGAAACCATACTGGATTCTCTTACCACCTGGACAAATAAATGGTGCATTAAAATCAATGCGAGTAAAACTGCACATGTGCTCTACACCCTACGAGATATTTCAGAATTCAGGTTTTCATGTCCCTCACCTAAAATTATGGGCCAGCCAATCTCCACTAAGGATTCACATGCTTACCTTGGTGTCAAACTTGATAGAAAACTAAATTTCTGTAAACACATCAGTTCTCTAGTTTCTAAACTAAGAAGCCGCAGATCAAAACTTCAATGGCTCATTTGTAAAGATAGCCGGCTACACCTCGACTGTAAAACTCTGCTTTATAAGCAGCTTATTGCGCCCGTTTGGCAGTACGCTCTCCCTATCTGGGGCTCTCTGTCGAGCCAAACTCAGGTCAACAGAGTAACTATTTTTCAGAATATTACTCTTAGATCAATCACTGATGCTGACTGGTTTACCAGAAACTCTACTATCCATCATGCCCTCAAAATCAGTACTATAGAGGAAGCTTATGAAAAATTTTCTGCTAGCCATGCTGTTAGACTTAGTCGACACTTTAATATTGAAGCCAGAAGACTTATTGTCGCCCCCTACATACCATTCCGCCTTGCATTAAGCCGGCCAAGATACATTCAACAAATGAACAAGCACTTCCTACCCCTTCAGCAATTCACGGCTCCTATTCCTACTGTGAGAAGAGCTTGTCCTTTACCCAGTCTTCATGACCTTCAAAGTAAAAAAGAATTTTTACTTCAAAAAATAAGTGAGCTTCGCTCCAGACTCCCGTTTAACCCTGATTCCACTGAAAGAACCTTTATGCTTCGCTTCTCTATGTCTGCTGATCACATTACGGATATCACGAGAGGACTTCGTTCTCTAAATTATGAACTCCTTGATACTGAATGGCAAATTGCTACTATTGCTGATCCTAATATTCAACCTATAAATCTTTCACTGCCAAATCCTAGGCCGCTACTTACATCACCCCCTCCACTTTATTCGTTACCGCCTCCTGCTGCTGCATCTAATGTAAGAAGACACAGCCTTTTCGCCCTTGGTCTTAGAAGAGATAATTTACGACTGAGGATCAGTGAGCTACGTGCTGCGCTCCCATATGATCCAGACTCTTCCGATGATGTCATCACTTTTCAATTCCCAATAGACATAACGCGAATGAATAACATCATTCGAATACTTCGTTCTGTTGAAGACGATCTTCGAGAGACTGAACGTCTAATTGCCAACCGCTGATAATAAACTTCATTAAATCACTGCTACTACGCCGTTTTGTCTGTAATCTGTTAGATGAGCTGCTCCTTGGCAGTTATATAACTTTGCACCATCCCTTCTTGGCTTGAATTTCCTGCTGAAGATGTCAACACACCTGTAGCAATATAGATGCCATAACTTATTGTCTTTAATAATTCTGTTTGGTCTACTGCTCTTTGGCAGTTAAAAACTTTGAATAACCACCCGTCGACAATGCTGTCAACTCACTAGCAATATGATGCTATCTTAAGCTAATCAGCATTTATTAATGCTAAAATCCGATCCTGTGTTTCACGAGTTCACCTTTTGTTCAACTGTGATGCTCTGGATTTAATTCAATGGTCCAAATTTTTGGTCCATTGCATTGTTCGCTTCATGTCAAACTCTCCTTTTTTCTAATTTGCTTAATTTCAACGGTTCTTGTTTCTTTCCAAGCAATCAATCTGTCTGATAATTAATCATTTAACGTCTACTTAATGTCCAACTTTATGCTTTACAAGTTTGTTAATTTTAATTAATCTAAATTTCTTTTTCAATACTTTTGCTGGTTAGTTTGGGTTTTTTCTAAGTTTTTCCCAAGCTTATTTTCCTTTCCTTCTCTTCATTACTTTTACTTATTTAATCAATAGCACAAATGCTTATGTCTTAAGCCTGCTTGGTCAGCTGCCCTTTCGGCTGTATTAAAACTTTGCACCCACACTCTGCTAGTATCACCGATGCTGCTGCCAATGTTTACCTCCTGAAATGGACAATGTGTCACCACTACCAATATGAGCTACCTCCAGCTAATCAGCATTTATTAATGCTAAAATCTGATCCTGTGCTTCACGAGCTAACCTTCTGTTCAACTGTAATGCCCCGGTTTTAATTAAATGGTCCAAATTATTGGTCCGTTACATTGTTCGCTTCATGTCAAACTCTCCTTTTTTCTAATTTGCTTAATCTCAACGGTTCTTGTTTCTTTCCAAGCAATCAATCTGTCTGATAATTAATCATTTAACGTCTACTTAATGTCCAACTTTATACTTTACAAGTTTGTTAATTTTAATTAATCTAAATTTCTTTTTCAATACTTTATCTGGTTAGTCTGGGATTTTTCTAAGTTTTTCCCAAGTTTATTTTCCTTTCCTTCTTTTCATTACTTTTACTTATTTAATCAATAGCACAAATTACTAATGTCTTAAGCCTGCTTGGTCAACTGCCCTTTCGGCTGTGTTAAAACTTTGCACCCACACTCTGCTAGTATCACTGATGCTATGCCTTTGTTTACCTCCTGAAATGGACTTTGTGTTACAACTAGCTTTATGCTTGCTACCTACCGATTTGTACTCTACACTAATCAGCATTTATTAATGCTAAAATCTGATCCTGTGCTTCACGAGCTAACCTTCTGTTCAACTGTGATGCCCCGGTTTTAATTAAATGGTCCAAATTATTGGTCCGTTACATTGTTCGCTTCATGTCAAACTCTCCTTTTTTCTAATTTGCTTAATTTCAACGGTTCTTGTTTCTTTCCAAGCAATCAATCTGTCTGATAATTAATCATTTAACGTCTACTTAATGTCCAACTTTATGCTTTACAAGTTTGTTAATTTTAATTAATCTAAATTTCTTTTTCAATACTTTATCTGGTTAGTTTGGGATTTTTCTAAGTTTTTCCCAAGTTTATTTTCCTTTCCTTCTTTTCATTACTTTTACTTATTTAATCAATAGCACAAATTACTAATGTCTTAAGCCTGCTTGGTCAACTGCCCTTTCGGCTGTGTTAAAACTTTGCACCCACACTCTGCTAGTATCACTGATGCTATGCCTTTGTTTACCTCCTGAAATGGACTATGTGTTACAACTAGCTTTATGCTTGCTACCTACCGATTTGTACTCAACGTTTGGCTGATTTCCATTTTCCAAATTTTAACATCTTTTGGCCTATTTATTGATCTGATTGGGTTTTTCTGGGGTTTTTCCCAATCCTTTGCAACAAATGTTGGATCATTTAAGTTCTGAATACCCCCAGATTGTATTCTAAACTGTTCTTAATTACTTCCAAATTTAAATGTTTTCTAAATATGTACATCTACTAACTTGTTTACTGATCTGATTGGGTTTTTCTGGGGTTTTCCCCAATCCTTGCAGCAAATGTTGGATCATTTATAGTTCTGAATACCCCCAGATTGTATTCTAAACTTTTTCCAAATTTCATGGACAGCCACTATATATCTATGGTTTTACCCAGAGTGTTACAATTTCTAAGTAAACTTGCCAAATGATCAATCCGCTTGCCTGTTCGGGGACTGGGGGCCCTGCCTTAAAATGGCATGTGCAGCCTCAGGCGAACAGGCCCATTACCACGATTGCTACATCCCTCTGGACTCAACTTGTGAACTGATAATATCAGCCCGATTGCCTGTTCGGGTACTGGGGGCCCTGCCTTAAAATGGCATGTGCAGCCTCAGGCGAACAGGCCCATTACCACTATTGCTACATCCCTCTGGACTCAACTTGTGAACTGATAGTATCAGCCCGATTGCCTGTTCGGGGACTGGGGGCTCAACCTTAATGGTTGAGATCCTCAGGCGAACAGGCCAATAACCACGATTGCTACATCCCTCTAGACTCAACTTGTGAACTGATAGTATCAGCCCGATTGCCTGTTCGGGTACTGGGGGCCCTGCCTTAAAATGGCATGTGCAGCCTCAGGCGAACAGGCCCATTACCACGATTGCTACATCCCTCTGGACTCAACTTGTGAACTGATAATATCAGCCCGATTGCCTGTTCGGGTACTGGGGGCCCTGCCTTAAAATGGCATGTGCAGCCTCAGGCGAACAGGCCCATTACCACGATTGCTACATCCCTCTGGACTCAACTTGTGAACTGATAGTATCAGCCCGATTGTCTGTTCGGGGACTGGGGGCTCTACCTTAATGGTTGAGATCCTCAGGCGAACAGGCCAATAACCACCATTGCTACATC